>VDFB02124645.1:4622-81342 GCA_007258455.2 Sequoia sempervirens | reverse complement strand
CTCAACCCTAATCCCTCAACCCTTAAACCCTCAAGTACCCTCTACCGGCCTCTACCCTCAACCCTCAAGTACCCTTAAACCCTAATCCCTCATTAACCCCTATACCCTCTACCCTATACATTAATGGACCCTCAACCCTAATCCTTGAACCATATATGTCCCTCAATCCTCTACCCTCAACCTTAATTAACCCTCTACCCTATACATTAAACTGCCTTTAACCCTCATTTCTCAACCCTCAACCCTTAATACCTCAACCCTTAATCCCTCAACCCTTAATCCATCCCTCCCTCTCTACCCTAATCTCTCAACCCTATACTCTCAACCCTAATCCCTCAACCTATAACCTCAACCCAATACCCTAAACCCTAAACCATTAAACCCTCTACATCCCTCTACCCTCAATGTCCCAATACTCTCTACCCTAGTTGACCCTAGTAATCCCTCGGCCCTAATCCCTAATCCCTCAACCCTTAAACCCTTAAACGCCCAAGAAAACTCTCTACCCTAATCCCTCAACCCTCAACCCTTAATCCTGTTAGAACTGAAAAATCTCACATTTTTTAGTAGCCTCCACCCACCTATCCTCCACATTTCATATAAATTCATCACATTTTAATTTTATGATCAACACAAATTATTGAAATTTGTGTGATAAGATCCATTTTGTAGCCCACATTGTCAAATTGACACACCCATAAATGAGTTTGAGACTCCATAATCTTTCTTGTTCCTAAATAAAAATTAGCACTATCGGCCTAACAATGCGTCATCAGTGGATCCCCCACCATAGCCTCATTGATGGCTGATGAAACTAGATCATAACCTAGTATCGGTGTAACAATACCCTATCGGGCTGACGCCTAAGGCATTCTCCCTGATAGACCGATAGAGTCAAAAAAAGTACGCGGATCATTGTAACTCATGAACATCGATGGAACAAATGCTTTTTTTTCCCTTGATGGCCCGATATAATCATAGATTATCAAGAATTAAAATATATTAGGGGAATTAATGTGTATCGGAGTAATATATTCTGGCATCTCGCCGATAGACCGAAGGAAAGTTGTTCATCGGTGGAGAACGTGGCTTTTGGTGGAACAAGGATCACAGTCTCACTGATAAGGAAATGATGATTGGACTAACTGATGTGACATCTCAAGGCATCATCGAGATATTTAAAAATAAATGCTTCCCTCTGATGACAAGACTGAAACGGCTGGTGTATTTATGAGCTAGAATTAAAGCACAAGTTGATCACATAATTGTCACACAGTATGGAAGATTTCGTTGAGGATAGAAGTAGAAAGGAAAAGCTAGGAGTTCTTATGTAGCAGAAACTAGTGGAGGCAAGACCCAAGTAAGTACACCAATCCCAATTGAGAAATTGTATTTTTTCAAAAGATTAAGAATTCAAACAATGGAGGAAAACACAACAAAACCCAAAGCTAAGAAACAGAAAACCGAGAAGAGACTCCTAAATCAAGACCTGATAGATCAATACCCTAGGTCAGGGCCAAGACCCAGGAGGAGTGCTCAAACGAATCCTTCAATGGATATATTATTAGATAAACATAAGGGCTTGGGAGATATTTGGACACCACGACATGGGTATAAAATTTTCATGTATCATTACAGAAAAAAAATAGGTTTCAGCCAATCTACAACCCGTGGAGGTTGAACTTGGGAAAACTCATGGTGTCCAACGTGTTCATAAATGTAGAACTAATTAAAGCTCTAGCTTGCAGATACAACCCCAAGAGGAGAACTATTCAATCACATAATGGGGTTGACTTGCTTATTATTTCTAAGGATTTAATTTCTAATGTGTTTCAGTTGGAGTGTCCTATGAACTTTCCATTCACAGTTAGAGACATCTTGACAGAGTATCACCATATGGATACCAGCTACAAATGATGGAAACTACCCTTGCATAGGCCCAAGAATGAAGGAGGCCAACTCAGGAGGTTTTTGAGCAATGAAAACCCTCCTTTTCATGAGGACTTGTCTAAAGAATATTTTTGATACACTTATTATTCAACTGGTCAAGTCTTGGTGGTAGAGGTCCCACCTTTCATGTCTATTGCCCCAATGGTCTTAGCTACAGACATACAAAGCACTAGTGCTAGATCATTCAATTATGCTAGATACTTGGCCAGTGCCCTAAACCAGGAGCTTGAAAAGATTAAAAACAACAATGAATATATTCATTTCAAACATTATTCTCTATTCATGCATTTGCTCATGCACAAGGGACATGTTAGAAGAGTCTGGAGTGAAGAATTAAGAATAAGAGATACAAATGAAAATGGAAACCTCAAACTTATACAGATGTGGACTCCATTATGGGATAGTCAATTTGGTAGATCTCATTATCTTTATTTTGAGGAGTTTTTTGTGAAACCATTGATGAGGTTGTTCGGATATCCACATGATTATAACTTATCCCCAGAAGTACAAAAGTTTCTAAGACCAAAGGAAAATGACCCAAGGAATAAGGTGAATCATAACTGGGGAGACTGGTATGCTTTTCCTAACTGCATAGTGATTGGGGTTTATGGGTTTGAAGGAACTCCACAGTTGCTGCCACGAGTAGTTCCTAATAGAATTGCCTACTCAAAAATTGTGAGGAAATTGACAAAATTTGATGCCATACACCTCAAAGGACACAACAAACAATCAATTATTCCCAACACTTTATGTTTTGGAGACTTTATAGTGGTTGCAAATGAGGGATATGAGGAAATTGATCCTAAATTAGTATAGTATAACCTCCCTCTAGGAAATAAAAGGGAAATTTTTGATGCAAAAGGCTTTATTCATAAAGCAAGGCTATCATAGGGGTTATCAAGATATGAACATGTGTTCTCAAATGAAGATGTGATCAGAAACCATGATGAAGCCTCTACCACTAACAAAATGACTGCATATAATAGGGTTATGCTTGTAGAGAAATGGAAAAGAAGAAATGTCCATCTTATTCAAGGGCATTTGGTGAAATACAGGATCCTTTGGCAAGGATTGAGTAACTCATTGCTCATGTGAGTGAATTGGTAAAGGATGTTCCTTCATTTGTCTTTGATGTCACTCATGCAACCTATTCAAGAGTGCAGGTTGAAGATATAGAACCCTTAGATTATATTCCTTCACAGCCAACTCCAGAGGTGAGTTTTTCTGTAGATACTGATATAAGTGAAGATGAGGAGAGTGATGAGGAAGATGAGCAAGTACAACAAATAAGTGCTCCTGTAATTGCACAGTATGAGCCTCCTCAAGAACATAATGTTGTAAGATTTGAAGCATCAGATGAATTATCTGATGACATTAGGGTCAAGGCTAGATAGGAGTTCATTTCTTATGAAGATTTTGTTAAGTCTTCCAAGTTTAATTCATTTGTTTATGAATATAAAGGCAAGAAAATTAGACAAAAGATGTAGGATGTCACTCCTGAACAAGAGGTTGTTGCTTTGGAAGAACTAAAAAAATAAATAGAAAAAGAGATGGAGTCCATCACTCCTAAGAGAGGGAGAGAGTTAATTTAGGAAGCTGGAGTATTGCTTTTTCCCGAGTGGGATATAAGCTATGTAATTGTGTTTGATAGTTTTAGAAAGAAAAGGGACAAAACAGTGAACTTAACAAAGGAAGCAAGTGATAAGATGTATGCAGGATCTGGATACAATCCAGATGAGGCCACCTTTCTTATTTGGTCAATGTACCCCCATGAAAAAATACGAGTTGTGATTGATAATCCAAACCAAATGTTTGGACATCTCTTGGTCCAAAGAGTAGGGGATACCAATCCCATGGAGATAGCAAAATTGAATGTCAATGTGGAAAAATTCACCAAAGCACAGATTGATAAGCTGGTTAAAGAAAATGACAGGTTGAAGAAGGAATTAGCACATCAAAGAGAAAGATCATCTTCATCTTCCACACCAGATTTTTATTCCCCATGGCTTGAAAAGGATAAGAGTGTATTGGATGCAATGGCTGAAACAACTTATTGGAAAAAATGCCACTTGAAATCTCAGCAAAAATGTAAAGAATTGGAGAAAGAAGTCAAAACCATCAAGTATAATACTACATCTGAAATGATCAAGGGGAGATTCAATAATATGATGAAATGTGTTCATGAATATTGGAGATAATTTAAGAAGGTATACTCAGCAATAGAGGAGAATGAATGACTACAGGGGAGAATAATTGAAAAGAGAGAGGAGCTTCGAGACAAGAAAATCCTGAAAGGACAAATAATGCAGACACATAACAAATTGGTAGAATCACACAATGGATATCATAACAGGCTCATGGAAGATCTTGTTTGCTTCAATTCGACTCCAACACTTTATGATGATATGGGAAATGCTCGAGAGTATGATGATTGGAAGGAATAGTTCGATACGCTTCTGACTGCTGCACTACATGAAATCAATGATGAGGACATAATTTTACAAAATGCTCACAAGCAGCTCAAGAAGATGATGTATAGGGAATATGATATGAGGGTTCAAGTTATCTCCAATATAGATGCTTGTGTTGAAAAGGAGTACATTCATCACCTCTCTGCATTTAATTTGTTCCTTAACCAAACACTAATACATTTGACTGCAAAATATGATGAAACTGTCTGACAAAATATGTAAAATTCGATGTTCATCAGGTGCTTGTAAAATTTGATGTGTAATTTCCAATTTTTAAAAATTTTATCCCCAACGCTCGTCGAAATTTTGACGAACTTGGGGTTCATCGAAATGTCAGCTATTATTTTCGTCGAATTTTTGACAAACATGAAAAATTTAAAAAAATCAAATTGTGGCCGACATAAAGAAAAGTGAGTTCGCGCCTGATTTATTGCGACAGTGTTTTGCTCTACTTGAGACAGTTTGTGGAGAACTAAAGACGATTTTCTTGGGAAAAATCAGAAAAAAATTCAAGAAGATATCACCAAGTTGAGGGTAGTCATTGTCTTTTTGCAGAATTCAGTTGTGAAGTCAGATTTGTAGTTCCAGGTTTGAAAATAATATTTTAAAGCAACATCTCATCAGATTTCATTTTTAGAGGTTAAGGGTTTTAAGAATTTCATGTCCAGATTTTCTTGTGGAATCACCATAAGATCACAACGGAGGAACAGATTCTTGTGACTGTAATTATGTGATCCATAACTATATTGGTCATGTGGCACAGTTGTGCTATAACAATACAGGATGCATTCATGTGTGACCCAAGTTTAATGTGGCGATGTTGTGATAGAAATGGAGGCACTCATATAATGTAGTTAATTCAGGTTGTATAATGTAGGTGTCAATCATCATTGGGTGCATTCAGGGTGTCTCAAGTTTAACAGGATAGGATGTAATTATAGCATGATCAAAGAGTGATTGCCTCTTGCTGCAATAAAGAGCCTATAACTCTGGTTGATATGCAGAGTTGTGTTATATCAATTATGTAGTGCATTCAAGCACAACCCATGTTTAATGGGCTATTCTAGAAAGTGATCAAGATTTTCTAAACCTTATGAATGTTACTTGACATATATTTGCATAATCTGAAATTCCTTCAGAGGCTTTTGAAGTATCAATGTATCCTATATAGGGTTTAGAATGATTTCTTTTAATTAAAAAAATAAATAAATGATGTATTTCCCTATAATTAGATAGTGTGGAGATCTCCTAAATCTGCCCCAGCACACTATCCTCTTTGGCACTGTATTCATTACTCCAGCTACTAGGTTTTTGCATGTGACATCTTTAATATCTTCATGACCATGGCTTTTAAATAGATCTCAGTCTTTGCTTTAATCCTTTTCATGGTAACCCTTGAGTTCCATAATCCACCTTCAATCTCTTCTAAGAATGCTATCTTAAGCTAGGCTGCATAGTATGCATATAAGAAAGTCCTTCATACTTGCCATTGTTCCAAACCACCACTCACTACCTTGCTTAAAATGTTTCCTCCATAAGCACAATAGCATGTTTTAAAATCATGGTTTCCAGTGATTGACCATTAAGCTCACCACTTTCATCATGAAGATAGAATGAGATTTTTGTCTTCAAACTCAAGGCATTATGGAAGATAACATTGTGAATTGTTTGTTGTGTATGATTCGATTTTCTTGCACATTTACTGCTTTGCTAACTTCCTTTAAGACTAGGTATTGCACCCTTAGCTGCAATCTCAAACAGCTCACTCACTATCACTTGAAGATTCCTTTCATGAGCATCCTTCTATAAAATCAAACTATGCCCTATAGACTGCCTACTTACTACAGGGGACTCATTGTTTCATGGTATTGTAGTTCTTAAGATCCTTTAACCTTATTGACACTACTTCACAGTCCACAAGGTATTATTCACTATTTTCCCATCTTTGGTGAGTCTCAAAACACTGCTCAAACATGCAATCCACTACCTCCATTATACAATATTAATGGCTAAGAATAAACATTGAACCTATGATTACCACTGTTACTTCATTTGGACAGTCATTCCCTGATTGCATTTTCCTTGTCTAACACTACCAAAAGCATTTGAAAAACCCTTAAAGTCAACAAGGGGGTAAGGAAACTCACTGTTAAAAGCTCCACTTTACTATGCAAGGTTTGAGCTTTATTATCTTGTCACTTCTTAGCCTATTTTTGACTGTCACATCTCAAGTGACTGTCATTCTTCTTATCGTAGATTGCATTTACAAATGTCAATAAACTACATAGTGTGCTTGTTATTGGCTACAATCTTTAGATTGCAAGATTTTGTTATTACCTACATTGTCTCAATCTTTCTGGTATTGCAACCTCACTAATCCGCTATAGTTAATGTTTATGTTTCTACAGAGGCCTAGGGTTTGTACCCTAATCATGCTCTTACCAATGCTTATGTTGTTTTTTATTAGGGCTCTCTCAATGTTGAGGGCCCTAGGGATAAGCTCTTCATAAGTAGTGACACATTGCATCTTTAACTAAAAGGATAAATCCGTATTGACATTAGCAATGATGATTCTGACTCGTTGCTCCTTAAGAATGGGTCACTTGCTCTTACTAGCTCGCTACCTCCATTGTTGTAGCAATTTTGTGATCAAGTTCAATATTTTGATTTTAGGAGTCTTAACGGTTGGAAATCATAGTAAAATCATAATTTAATAAGTTTTAGAATTAGCATTGTAAAGTGTTTTTTAGGGTCATTAACTTTAGACTATCTTCTCTTTTGCAGGGGTGGTTGCATGCCAAATTTTTTTGGTGTAAAATATCAGAATTATTAGACTATGTTACCTGTTTATGAATAAAAATTATTGGAGTGTGAGTTTGATATTTTTTGAAGATCTAAATAGTCAATCTTGGCAAAGAAAAATCATGTCAGATAATATTAGTCTAGAACAAAATGAAGAGACACTTGATAGATTATGGGTTAGATTGAAAAGAAAGGGTGATGAGAAATGTTATTGTCCTTGCAATAATTGCAAGGGCTTAAAGATGAGACGACTTTTAATCACAACAATTGAGAAACATTGTAGGAAGCATGGTCATGTTGAAGGGGGGCATGATTATCATCCATTGGTAAGTTGTTCATTATATGTGTTTATATTGATTGAATTTGTAAATGTTTATATTGTTTTAACATTTTATATATATATATATATAATCACTTGATCATGATCATGGTTTATTTGTGTCTCATTATTATAAAGGTGGGGCACCTTAGGGAAGATGATATGGATTATCACAGCTCAGATAATGTGGTTTTGCAAGCGGATGAACATGGAGTTGTGAATATCAAAGATGAAGTTAATCCTATGGAAGAAGATGATCATGCGCCAGAAAACACAGTTGAAGATGATGGTATGAATGCATTGATCCATGCCACATTTAGTGGAAGATCTGATCATAATGATCAAGATGACTTTAATGATGTTCATGATTTACCTGTACTTGACAAGGCATACAAGCCCCTTTATGAAGGCTTTGAAACAACTCTTCTCTCTGTTGTATTGTTGTTGTTAAACTTTAAGGTTATGAATGTTTTATCAAACATAGCAATCTCACGGATGTTAAGGTATGTCATAAATGTCATCTTTTTTCATCTATTTTAGTTGTCGTTAGTTCATCACTAGTAAATAAAGGATGAAATATGTACCATTAATATTCTTTATATGAACAAATTATTTTTTTTTATAGATTGATTGGTGAATTTTTGTTACCACCATCAAATATTTTACCTCGCTCATACCGAGATTTATGTCCCATTATGAAAGTTATCGGAATGGGGTATCAAGCAATAGATGCATGTCCCAATGATCATATTATATATCATAAACAACAAGAATTTACAACAGAATTCCCGGAATGTCATATCAGTAGATATCGAACAAATCAACTAACAAAAAAGGTGCCTCACAAGGTTCTTCATTATATTCCCATTATTCCACGTATGCAACGATTATTTAGGTGCGAAAGCTTAGCGCAATTGATGGATTACCATGCGGAATAGAAGTGGAGATGACATTCTTTGAATGCCCTGCAGATGGTTACGTATTTGGGACATGGAGGAAAAATCGCCACACTTTAAAGAACCTTGTAATCTCAGGCTTTCATGGGAGCGGACGGTGTCAATCCATTTGGAGGGCTGAGATCTATTTACTCAGTGTGGCCTATTTTTGTTATCAACAATAACATTCCTCCATGGATGTCAATAAAGAGGGAGCACATAATGTTGTCAATGATTGTTTCAGGTATTTGTTTACATCAATTTTTTTTAATGTAGTAGCATCTCATTTGTCTTATTTGTTGCATAATGAATTATATTTTTTTCATTCAATAGTCATGTACATTAATTTATATATATTGTAGTAAAATGGTTATAATAATTATGTAATGTTTATGTTCATTTAACTAGGTAAGTACTAGGTGAAAGATATGAATGTATATATTGAGCCTCTTATCGACGAGTTACTAAAGTTATGGAATGGAGTCACTATGTATGACATCTCCAGACCAATAGGACAAAGACAATTTTAGTTCCATGCAATGCTTGTATAGACAATTCATGATGCCCCAGGGCTAACACATTTTTGTGGTATGTTATAATGTTCAACTGCACTTTAAAAATATTTAATTTGATGAAGTAGATATCATGAATGTTTTTAAAATATTCTATTCATTATATATAATAATAAAAATTGACATATTTAATCCAATTATATATCATCTTGCAGGTCTTCAAACAAAGGGAAAATTTTCATGTCCAATTTGTGGTCCAAAGATAAAATCTCATCATTCAACAAGTTTAGGAAAGCAGGTGTTTGATGAGTATAGGTACTTCCTCCATAGAAATCATAAGTATCGAACTACTGAAAAACATCTTTTCAATGGGAAAGAGGAGACTACATCAAAACCACGAAGAATGTCACCTCACCTATGGAAGGTTGAATATAATAGAATTAATCATCAAGGTTATACATCAGATCAAATTGTTTATCTATCATAGATGATATGTTTTGAATTTATATTTTTATATTGTGTTGTGTTTACTCATGTTGTAATTGACAATGATTGTCGTTGTTAATTTGTTTGACTTATATGCTTCATGAAAGTCGTCAAGGCATTAATGGTCAGCTTCCACAGGGACTAAAAAGTTATCCTAGACAATTTAGTAGGTTGCCCTACTATGAGCAGCTACAAATTGTGCATTTGTTTGATACAATGCATATCAGAAAGAATATAACAAAAATGTTATGGAAAATATTAGATGGAAGGCATGACAAAGAAAAATTTGTAAAAATTTGTAGTGACATTCAGGAAGCCAATCATGCAATGAAAAATGTCATTGAATTGAATAGTGATGGAGACCAAATTAATATAGGTGCCCTTCCTTAGTTATTAACAGAGTAGCAAAGCAATGCTATAAAAGAAGTCATACAAAAAAATTGATTTCCCACAAGATTTGTTGCGAACATAAACAATATAATAACAAAGAAAGGTGAATTTGGGTCAGGGATGAAAACGCATGATTGGAATACCTTCATTAAGGTAATTATTTTGGTATATTATATACACCTGTATAATGCATGTACTTTTCAGTGTATTGTGTTTACTACTTTTGGAAAAATAATGAAAAGATCATTTTATAATTGTTGTAGTACGTTCTACCTCTATCTCTCCCAGACAACTTTGACAACAATGTGAAGCAACTTATATATGATCTTGGAAAATACATGAGGTAAGTAGCGAGATTTTTTCAATTCGATGTATACATCTTATAATTGCCATTTGTTTTACTTGTTATGTAATATATTGTATATTTTTGTTAAATATCGTTAATATATTTGTGCCTTGAATCACTTGTAGATGGCTATAATCTAAAGAAATCCATAAAGAGGATATAAATTATTGGAAGAGAAAAATTCCTTGTCTAATGTGTAATGCAAAAGTGTCTACCTTCAACATTTTTCAATGCACAAGAACACTACCTCATACACCAAGTTGAGGAGATTGGTGTGTGGACTGTACACCATAAGGTCAATGTGGATGGTTGAGAGGCACTTGAAATTTTTGAAGGCTTTGGTTAGACAAAGAGCACATCCTGAGGGTTCTATGGTGGAGAGGGATATATGGTATACTAAACCATGGTGTACATTAGTGAATATCTTCCTAAGTTTGCAGCAAAGATCCATGTAGATCGCATTTGGGATCCCAACTCCATTAAAATTTCAAAGGGAGTACCTGTGGGGGAAAGGTAGATTGAGGAAGTGAGAGGTAATTATAAGATGGTCATGGAGATTAATTGGAATGCATTTTACATATGGTTTTTATGTATATTGTACTTATTTAATTTTTAATCTTCAATATACATCAATTATAAATTAAGGTTGTGTACTATGGTATTTAACTAATTATATGTCGTTTGTGAATTTCAATTTATTTTGGTATAGTTGGTCGAAAGTGTGATGCACTACATTTGTACGTTGCGAACAATCTTGATTGGATGACGATATGGATTGAACGATGTCAACAATCTGGTCACACATTAACATGGGAAGATGTGGCTTCATTGGTTAAAGAAGCTCATCGTAATGGAGATTCCAATGTTACACAAAGGGAAATTGATTTAACATATGGTTTAAGAGATAAACAGGTATGTATAAATATATTAATCACCCATATTATTTAATTATTTTCAAGTATATTGATGTATATATATCTTGAGATTGTTTTCTTTGCATACATTCGGCCAAGAATAAATATATTTATCAACCGATGATATTGCAATAATTTTTACATGTTTGGCATATTGCAGGTGAAACACTACAAGGCTATGTGGTGCAATGGTTGTAAATTTTGAATCAAAATGTTGGATGACATAAAGAAAACTTGTGATTCTGGTATAACTGCAGTCTTTCAGGTGACTAATGTTTCATCTAGAAGCGACATACGGCATCCAAAGTCTTAGAAATCAATACTATGGAGTTTTGGATGATATACTTGAGTGTGACATTAAGTCCTTCAGATTAATTTTGTTCGTCATCCTATGGTATAGGCTACGATTGAATGAAAATGATCTTGAAAGAACCGTTATTGAACATGATAATGGATTTACCATGGTTAATACAAGGTTGATCGAGTGAGCTGGAAATGAGCCCTATGTTCTTCCAAGCCAATGTGAGCAAGTATTTTACTAAGAGGTTCCAAGTAAACCAGGTTGGTCATTTGTTGTTAGACATGATCCAAGAGGAAGGCTAGTAAAGTATAATGCGGTGGAAGAAGAAGATATCGAAGAACTAGAAGATGATGTAGATGATGATCAGGATCAACGGTTAGTTGATGATGTCCCTAATGAAGATGTCGAAGAGGAGGAACTAGATGATGATGATGTAGGAGTTAATGTTCATGAAGATGACATCTGTGTGGATGATGACATTATCAAAACCGAGTATTGATGATTTATGATGATGATGACCAATCCTTACAATGTTGAATCTGGATCGGATGATACAGACAAAGAGTTGGATGAAGAAGAAGATCAATGACATTGAAATGTATAAGTTATGTGATTATATTATCTATTTGATATTAAATTCTTGATAGAATTATATTTCATTCTATGTGGTTACATAATTAATTCATGATGTTTTTAATTTTATGCCATTACATAATTAATTTAATGATGTAATTTTTAATGTTTGAAAGGTCAAAAAATTAAAACATTTCAATAGTGACGTTAACAACCTTGAAATTAGTGTGTTTTATGTTCCATGTGATCATAAAAGATTGAAAAGCCAATTGTAAAGTATTGTTCGCTGGTTGACGGTATGTTAGTTCTTTTACAATGTAACTAGGGTTTGTCTCTCTTTAATATACCCATGGAATTGCTACAATTCCAATCAAGGCACTTTGAAGGACTCCTAGACTAATTGACGAGACTCTTTAAAAGCCTCAGATACCTAAGCCTGCAAGACCTGAGGTGGATCCCTTTAATGTGTTTACAACCTCTAATTCACATTATTATAAACAACATTAACAATAGTATAACGATCTCACTTAATAGTTCAACACGATAAGATAATATCAACTATAATTGGCTATTCATAGACAATATCAACTATCTGGAGCATGAGATAACTAAACACAATCCATTGTATAAGATAGTCAATGATTTGCAATTTGTAGCAAGCTCTAGGCAAAGACAAACAAATATTGAACTACACGAATAATTATAACTTAGATTAGTGCCATATATCCATTGTAGGAGTCAAATTCATAAGCATTTAGAGGTTTATAACAAATTTAATACATCACATATAAGATCCTTGACAATATTGCATTACAATTTCATCAGTGTGCATTCTAACCTAGGACTACTTATCAAATCCTTATACATCACTTATCCGCCTATAATCCCATTCAAGCATTTTGATTAATTCCTTGAATTAAAGCTAAAATAGAATCATACACACCACAACAGTGAGATGGACAAAACAACCCTTAGTTATTTCATTCAAAGTTCATATATGCATGTACAATGGAGAGACATGAGCTCAAATTTTCATTTCAACTCAAATGCTAATACTGTTATACAACATTAAATCTCTATGAACTCAAAACCTGATACATAATGACTCAAAACCTAAATTACATTTCTCTAAATCATCAAATTCTTATAATTCATTGGGCTTTGCAACTCACCTAGACTCGACAAAATTTATCTAACTTGCTAACCCATACTGGCTTTGAACCTTCTTATAGAAAATGAAGGAGCAAACAAGCATCGGGCCGTAGTACACCACACCAATTGAGCACCCTCGGGTGATATTCCAAAATTTGTTACAATAAAATTCCACCACCTTGAAAAATATTCTTGTTCAAAATTTTTTACAATAGCAATCATCCTAGAGCATATTCTCATTCATCATGTTGGCGGAGGAAGGTTGATGCAATAACAAAAAATCATGCAAAACCCATGCCAAGAAATTCATCTATACAAAATTGGAAACGTTGTAAATCAAGAAAGATTTGATTTTACACCCGCTAGGTAGCTCCACTCTTTTACTCCATCATCATTCAAATACTTGTTACCCACCTCGGTAGTATTCTCTTCATTAGTTACAGTCAAAATCAATCACCTCTTTTACCTTTGTACTATAAGGAAAATACTTTACCACTACCTGATTAGCATCTCTTTCAAAAGATTCCAAAAATGAGCCAGTACCAATAATCTTATCCATACAATTTACCAACAAATCATAATCTGAGTCATCACAATTTTTTTTTAATTTGATTATTGATGACTCTACTTGCTTGATCCTGCCATTGTTGGAGTGTTCTGATTTCCCCCTCCTCATCAGTTATATCAAGTAATAGTGTGTTACCCCAATCATTGAAGTTCTTTACCAACTCCCTAATCTTCCTACTTAGATCATCTAGTAAGGTCTGAAAACTTTGCAATGATTTAACTAATATATAAGTAGGCTTCAATGATTGTGGCCTGTTATTTGCATCAAACCTTGAGGCTTTAGTCATAACATCTAGATTATTTTCCCTAGGGATCCAATTTTGAATTATTGGAATCACTATCTGGTGCAAGAGCACCCAAATCTATCAAAGAATTGTTCAAGAACTAGGAGAGTGCAGGGGTCAGGAGGGACTTCCAAACAAATCAAAGCATTAATTATGATGTATGGAAGCCTATAATGGCATTTGAGTTGAATAAGTGTAATGAGGGTGTTAAAAGTTCCAAGGTTCCTGATAAGGGATCTAGTTTAAAAAAATGCAATGTAAGGGGAAAACTATGTTCCAGGGGTTAGATTAGTGTTCTTATGCTTTATATAGGTCAAATAAACTTGGATAGTGAATATCCAATAGTTTTTAGAGGGTGGGTGTTAATTTACAATTTCAAATTTTTAAATTTCAGCTTAGGCGGGAAAGTGAGTTTAGGGCTTTAATTAGCTTTAATGAAATGGGAACCAACTTTAGTTGGTTGGAACAGTTTGGGAATTGGTTTATAACCCCAGGAGAGTCACTTGTACGAAGGTTGATGAAGTTTTGAAGGAATTGTACGGACTGTTCTCAAGAAAAAGCAGAAAATTACAATTTTTTGCATATTTTTGTGTCTTTTTGGCAGCCTATTGATTTTCTATTGAAGTTTGAATCAAAGTGATGGATTAAGAATTTATATTTACATGTTTTCAAACCTTTGAATTCTCTGAAAGTTAATAAGAATCAATTCTTTTATGTTTTCTTGCTGACTGTGTACAGAAAAAGTGTAGATTTTACACAGTTTTGAGGGTTTTAAATGAATAAATGACCAATTTCATGGTGTGTATGGCTGAAAACCTATGAAATGGATCAATTCTAACATGTACCATAAAAAACTAATAGAGAAATGTGCAGGGAAGAGGAAATCTAACATGTGCACAGTGATTTAGCATGAGAAAATGCGTGAAAGTGGACCCTAGGTTATAGCAGCAAATAATCTGCCTTAACAAGAGGTACATTTTTGAGTTGCAGTAGTTGAGCAGTGATGAATGAATGGTGAAAAGTCAAAAATTAAGTCTTGGAAGTGTTTGGAAACCCTAGAATCAAAAATCCTTAGTTTTAAGCCAAATTAGGGAGGGTTTTGTAGTTGGGTATGTTAAAGGTATCCTAGAAGAGTAAAACTGTGAAAATATTTGGTTTGGGAGTGTTTTGGAAGATTTTTGAGAGTTTCAAAGTCAAGAGACAAATTTGAAGAGGGGTTACTTTGTTAAATAGGGCTAATTAGGCCTAATTTTAAGGAAACAGCAGGGTTAAAAGCAAGATAGTCTGAAACAAGTGGTGCAAGTGAGTTGATATGTTGTTAACCATCACAAAAGACATTTGAAACCATCATTATATTGGAGGTTCATTTGCAAAATTTGAGAAAGAAGTCAAAAATCCATCGCCAAAGGCCTAATAGGCTAGATGGCTATGTGAGCAGCAAAAGAGAGTTTTGTACAAAATGGAGGATTAGGGCTTGAAACCCATTTGAATCAAGTTTTTTCAAGTCTTTTGAGATCATTTCAATGATTAGGAATCATAAGGGAGGCAGATAGGTCTTAAGTGCAAGGTGAAGGCCTTATCTCTAAGTTGGTGTCTAGTTGAGAGATTAAAGAACAAAACTTTGTTAATCTTAAATCTTTGTGTATTTTTTGAGATCCCTAACCCTCTGCATCACTATCCCCTGATTCCTATCAATATTATTTATTGCTTCAGAAAGCAAAGAATACAAAGAATGTATAAAGGGCGGTTTATTATCCACCTTTTCATTTAAATGCTCCAAAACAAGAGTAACAATTTCTTTTTCTTTTGAAAGAAAACCCTCCTCTTTTACCCTTAGTGATATATGTAATTGATCAATTTCTTGCATGAGCTGCCTCTTTGTTGGATCAACAGAGCACTTTGTTTGTTCATCGACTTGTTCTAGAGGAGGAGTAACAGCAGGATTTTGAATGGGAGACCCTGGTGTAGAAACATTTAGAGAAGCAGGAGGCATTGACCCTGCTGTGGGAGGTGATGTGCTGGTTCGTGGAGCATTGGATGTTTCCCTAGTATGTCTATACTTGAACCTTTCTACTTCAGTTTGCAACTCAACATTCCTCTGTTGCATTTTACTATATTCTTTAATTAAAATGTTATACTTCTCCATTAGGCTCTTTCTTTCAGCCTCCTCCCTTTCAACAGTCTTTTGGGCCAACTTGGCCACATTCATAGTTAAACTAGTGGCTTTGGTTGTTGTAGTCTCTGAAGCCCTCTTTATTATTAATCCTTCTTTGAAATTTGGATTAATATCAGCAATGTCTGGCTTTCTTCCTTGTGGAGCCAATGCCCAAATTGCCAAGGTCTCATATTTTTCACTGAAGGCAGAGTTTTGTAATGTTGCTTTAACTTCTTCTTCAGAATCCTGAAAAGGATTCTTGGACTTCATAATGGCACTAAAAGCCACTGCATCTGCGATGTCCCATTCAGGCAAAATTAAAACACCAGCCTGATTCACTAGTTGTCTTCCTTCTTCAGGAGTGATGTTTTTAAAATCTTCCATTAGTTCAACTTTCACTTCTTCATCATTCTCCTAATCTGACCTGTTAGGCCTTAGTTCTCTTCTCTCCTTGCATTTATTTTGATATTCCTCAAATTTCATCCTCCATGTCAATTGCAAGAATACAAGAGTCTTTACAAATGCATTGTCATCTAAGAACTCCTTGCAAGCCTCCATTCTTGCATCTTGCACACTCTTACCCTTCATATCCAAATCGGATAGAACCAATTCAGCTAACCTAGGAGGGGATGGCATACCAACCTACATGTCTTGATCAGTAACAATAATTTCATCTGTGAGATCCTCAGGTACATGATCAGTTCTTTGCCTCTTAGGGCTTGGCTCGGGTGGTGATGGGGGACTGCGCTGTGGTGAAGATTTTAATTCAATAATTTTGACATCCCCAGGTACTTTGAATTTTGGGCCTGGTCGTGAAGGTGCTTTCATTATTTTCTTCCCTTTTTTGTCTACTTCTTCCTCATCACTACTAGTATCCCTTTTCCTCCTATAGATGGGCTGCCTTTCTATAGGCTAACATACTGGTCTTGTTTCAATTGGCATATCACTTTGTCCTTGCATATCAAGACTTAGCCTTAAATTTATTTTTTTGGTTGTTAAGGTGTCCATTATCTCCTTGAAATTCTTCATTAAAAAGTCAATTCTCTTCTAGTATGGAGTGAATTCCATCAATGGATCATACATCAAATCCATTTCATGCACAATATCCAATAGCTTACTATAAGCTATCCACTTTTCCTTGTTCAATTCCTGTCTATTTAAATCAAATTCATTCCTGATCAATTCCTCAAGGAAATTGAACTCATGTGCAAATTTTCCACCTTTTATTCTTTGTTTGAAAAGAGCAAAGAAACTTTCAAGATCATGTCGTCACCTTGGACCAAATCTCATATGGTAATCAACAAAGAATTTGTCAAAATGTGTCTAGCCTCCCTTTGAAAATGTAAAGTTAGACACTACTATATAATCAGGGAATAATGTTCCCTTCCCCTTTCCAGTTAGGTTATCTTCATGAATACACCCCATCTGCTACATAACTTCTGCAAACCCTAGTCTTGGTGGCACATTGTATGGCAGTATGTGAGGGGTTCCTTGAAATCCATATATTCTCAAGACAGTGTTGATTGGATATGGGATAATGTCACCCCAGTTATGTAAAACCCTCAATTTTGGTTTCTTGTCTTTCGGCCGAAGGAAATCATGTAGTTCCTGAGGGATCCTAGGTACATTTACCATCAATCTAGCCCTCAATCTTGCAGCAAAACAATTATCAAATTACGCATAATTGGTGCTTTCCTTATTACAGGAAAAATCTGTAGCCCATATCTGTACTGGCAATCTTTCTCCATTAACTGATTGTTTTAAGTACATATTCTCAGCAAAGAAATCAGAATTCCTAAATAAGAACATATGCATCAATATGGAATACCAAAAGAATTGAGTACCAGTATCACCATTTTGCAGCTTCGACAGTCTTTCATGTATCCTCTCCACCAAAAAAGAAGCAAAGTCATATGTTACAGAGAAGTTAGGGTGTTGTATTTGCACCCCCATGAACATGTATGCAATCGGCATTACTGCACCAAGGCTAAAACCCAAAATCTAACATAGTGAATAGAAAGTAGCTAGGAAAGGCTTTCCAAAAAAATTCAATCTAAAGAGTTCCTAGTCACCAGGGCTGATATGAAATTGTGAATCCCCTGCCTTAAACAGATGAGGTGGAAGTAGCTTAACCCTAACAAGAGATTTCAATTTTGTATACTCCTCCATTTCTTCAAGATTAATAGGAACCAAGTCATCACTTGGCTCACTCAAATCAAAATTTTGTTGGATAACATCTCTGTTAATTTCCAATAGAACCCCTCCATCATTATCTCTGATTACCCGTGTGATAGGGTCATATCTTATGGCCACTGCTCTAAGTAAGTCCACATTAGGGAACACATTTGGAACAACCAGCTTTCCCATGTCATACATCCATCCATTTGAAAAAGGATGAGGCAAATTCATCTGTCCATACCATAATCTGAACATTTCTAAGCCTGTGAGTGGAACCCTAGCATTAGCAATGTTGGAATTATTACACACCAACCCTTCCCCTAGAATTTTCCCTCGCATGAACACCAAACCTTTCCTTCTCTCATTTTTTGATAATGGAAATTGATCTAGGAAATCATCAGACAAGTTTCTTTTCAAATACCTGCCACGTGGCCAAAGTGCCGTTTGGTTGGAGCCATTTTATAAATTTAGGCCTCACTACAATGTTACACCTGAAGTGACTTATGACTAAGCAGAGATAGGAAATTACAGCAAAAATACCGCTAATTCCTCACAATTTATGATTAAACAATAGCCCTTAACAAAAAAAATTGAATAACCTCAAAGGACAAGCATAGCGCACTCGCCCCCTGCAAATTTAGGTGCAGAATGACTCGAAATAGAGAAAATTAACTCATGGCTTTTTGCACAACCCACTTTTTGGCGCTACCGCTTCAATTTCACCTTTGGCTCTAAAACTGTTTTCATGAAATACTTGGATGCTTTGTGATGCAAATGAGATGAGTAAATTGATTTTATGTCAATCAAATTCTGCCAGTGGATGTCTCATCCGCCATTAAAGCTCACTCGCGGGCCGCACAAATGGCTCCAACCATAATTTTATATATATTTAAATTTGAGTCGTTGATCCTTCAGTTTGATCAAATCATCGACAGCCATCTTCAAAACAAGCTGACATAATTGCCAACACAACAATAAAGGGGCCCACTATGTCATACGCCACGAAGGAATGCCACATGGCGGTTTCCCGTGATATCACAATCCTTTGGTTTATCATCGCGGGATGGTGGGCACCGTTGATCTTTTTACCATAAAGCTTGCTCCTTCAAAAATGGTTGCCATCCTTTCTTTTAACTGTCATGCAGCTTTTCCCTTAAAATCATAATATCTACGTTGAAATAAAACACGAGCATCTTACAAGCGCATTAGTAATCCACCCCGTAATACATTTAAAATCGGTGAACGCTTTCTTCACTTCTTAGGCTTCATTGGATGAGACCGTGGCAGGCACTCGCGACATCGTGATCCCAAAATTCATAATCGCGGGATGGCAGGCACCGTCAATCTTGAAAAGACAGCTCATCAATGGTCACACAGATTTCATCCTTTATGAAGGGCACGTGGCACCCGCCCGTGATATTGCGATCCCTGTAATCGTTGATCGTAGGATAGTGAGTGTCGTTGATCTCATTCCTTTAACACAGTCGCCCACCATGTCGTTAACCTTTGAGCAGCTTTTCCAGCAAGATTATAACATATCCATGGATTTAGAACATGTGTGTCTTGAGAACACTTTAGTAATCTTCCCCTTAATACATTTAAAGTCAGCTAGTGTTTCCTTTACTCTTTAGGCTTCATTGGATGAGACACGTGGCGCCCGCCTGTGATTTTGCAATCAACCCAAACACCATCGCGGGATGGCAGGGAACGGCTCAGATCAAATGGTAGTTGGTCAACGATAGCTCAAATTTAATCCCCCAAATAAGACACATGGCACCCACCTGTGATTTCACGATCCTTGAATTCTTGATCATGGGATGGCGGGCACCGTTGATATCTGTAGGAAATAGATCAACAACAGCACTAAATCAACCCTTGAGCTCCCCCGGATAGGACACGTGACGCCCACCTGTGATTTTGCAATCCTTGAGTTCCCAATCACGGGATGGCAAGCACTGTTGATATCTACAAGACATAGATCAACAACAACACTAAATCAACCCTTGAGCTCCCCGGATAGGACGCGTGGCACCCACTCGTGATTTCACGATCTTTGAATTCCCAATCACGGGATGGCGGGCACCGTTGATATCTATAGGAAATATATCAATGGCAACACTAAATCAACCCTTGCAAAATAAAACATTCATTAAAAGGAGTAGGCATTATTAGGCAAACAACAAATAAAACAGCACACAAATACACAGTCTTCGTGTTCGTTCTAATGGCACCTTTGCAAGCAGCCGTTCTGTTCAGTTTTCAAGGATTGTATTTGTTGTTATAACTTTAGTTCTAATATATTAAATTATATTTTAGATGTTATATATGTTACATATATATTGTATATATATTATAATATTATAATGATGTTAAAATTATATATTAGATATTATATATGTTACATATGTATTATATAAAAGTATATATATTATAATATGTTGTTAAATTAATAATATAATATATTAAAAATATATTATTTATTTGAATTTGTTATTAGATTATTTTATATATTTGAATTTAATAGAATGAAAAATATAAAAATAGACAAGCTAAGTTAAATGATTTATATTGGTAACATAGGAGACAAAAATTAAGAGAAAATATGTTATTCAAAATTATAAAAAATAAAACAATATGCTACTTATAACACTATTTTTTCATGAAATGACTATTTAAATTTCAAATAAAAACATAAATATTAAAATATATAACATAAATTTTAATTTATTCTAAAATATAAAAATCTAATTAAAATATGGTAATTTGTTTTTTAGAGTTTAGACTTAGATTTTGATTTTCCCTATTTTTATTATTTTGATCTTGCATGTTTACATTAACCATAATTCATTGATACAAAAAAATATAGGAGAGATAATATTTTTTTATTTTGATTAATCAAAAAAGGTAAGTATTAAAGATTGAATAAATTAAAAATCATAATAAAAAAGATTGATTCAAGAAGAAAATTATTAAAATTAAAATTATTTATATTAATAATTAAAATATAAGATAATAAAAAATTAGAGTTGAGAATTTTTAAACTTAATTATTATAGTGGATGTCTTAAACAACTATTCTTTTGGAAATATCAAAACTAAGAATGAAACCAACATAAAATTTTAATAAAATATATTTCAATAAAATGATGTGTACACTAAGTTAAAGCATTTATATTGCTAGTCATGTAGGGAAAACGAAAACTAAGAGATAAAAATATTTAACAAATAAAAATATATACTATCTATAGCAACAATTTTTTGGGGGCTAGAAATTTATAAATTATAGGTTGAATGGTAAGGCTAACAATTTTTGTTGTGGTTTGTATGTTTTTTTGTGCTTTATTTGTGCTAGGCTGTTGCCCATCTGTCTTTCACTCTCTTTGTTTATGCTTGTGTTTCTCCTTTTAGTTGTTTTGTTGTTTTGTGGGTTGAGGTGTCTATGCTTTTTCTAAACAAAACCATTTAAAATTAAATTATATCAGTAGTCAAATGCTTTGCAAAAAATAAATAAATAAATAAAAAGTCTTTGTAAAATTGAAAAACCTAATTATTATAATGATGAGTTTGTTTATATTAAAAGAAAGGTAAAGATCACATGAATTATTCACACTTAAAAAATTGGCAAACATCCTACTTATAGCAACACATTTTTTTCACCTAGTAAATAGTGACTATTAAAATTCCTAATAAAATAAATAAATATTATAGTATAGCATAATAGCTCAAATTCTAATTAATTTAAAAATATAAAAATATAATTAAAAGAAAAAAAATAATTATCATTGTATACCACTAACCTAAAATAATGAAAAAAGAGATAAAAAGTCTTACTTTGTAAAATTGGAAAGTCATTTAGTCAAACTGCATCTTATAGAAACTAAAAATATATACCTTTACTTGGTAAAATTGAAAAACCTAATTATTATATTAGCACATTTTTTATGTATTAAGAATGTAGAAATTATTATTTTAAAAAATATTATTTACTAAAAATTTAACTCTTTTTAATTAAAACAATGAAAAGAATAGTCAATTTATAACACTAATCTAAAAGAATGTAAAAAGAAAATATAAATTATATATAAAATAAATATTTCAAAATATAAAATATAAGTATAAATTTAATGAATAGGTTGAATGATAAGATTAGCCATAACATCTAAAAATTAAGGAAGTTATTAAAAAAAGACTAAAATTTAAATATAAATTTGTTGATTAAACTATAATCTTCTTAAAAATTAAAAATATTAATATCAATATAATTTAACTATTTTAATTTAAAAATATTTTAAATTAATATGAAGTATGATTTGTTACAATGTAGGATTATACAAGTGATAAGATTAATAGATAAATACTAAGTATGATTTGTTACTATGCAGGATTACCCACCATTTTTGTAATGCCCCGCCACGCAACCTTAGAGGAAGGTGCAATTCACTACTTAAACATACCAATTTTTTTTTGTTTAAGTGCAAATAACATGTAGGATGAATACATATTTCCAACAACCTCTAAGGCCACGAGACAAAGATTACATTAATACCCAAACAACAATTAACATCAAAAGAAACCAAAACATTAATCACTTACAGAATTAAGATTACATACATCCCAAACAAGATAAATTACAATAAGGATAATAAATACCTCAAGATTCCAATTAACAACATTTAAACAATAAGATTACAACACTCATTCCTCGAATGAGGTAATTCCAATAATCAAGATTACAATTTACAAATTCCACCTCGATAACAAATGAGGGGTAATAAAATAAAGATCGACTGAAAAGAAGGAAGCCAGAAAAGCAACAGCATCCAACGAGCTTTCCAACTGGAAATCACAACCACACGATCAAGAAGAAGAGCCAACAGAAAAGAATGCACGCCACCCGACCACGTGGAACCCAAAGGCCCCACTCCCTCCATGCTAGGAGATAGTAACAAGGATTTCCTAGACAAGACCATCTACCTCTAAACACAGGATAACACATACACTGAACTGAAACAAGGACAAAACCCACATCACTTAACACAATAGTTACAATGCTTCCAGAGTACAAAATCGAGTACCATCATTGTACAAAATAAACCAACGGTACAACACCATACCGACTGCTGTCATAGGAGGAGTGTCATCGCAAAGGCTGCATTGGTTATCCAATGGTGTTCTTCCTAGGTCCCGGCCCCCCTCTAGGGATATCCTGGTAACCTCTCACGAACCCGGCGCCATATGCACACCAGAGCGGAATCGGTTATCTTTCGAGAAGACAAGATAACGATCTTGCCATTCTAGGCCTTCCCGACTCATCTCAAGTCTCGTACAAGCCCTTGAGCCAATGAGCGAGGCTAAATTATCTTATTAATGTTCAAAGCTACTCTCTCCCTAGTATAAGTTATTTTAATTTTCACTTAATTAACTGACTCTCACACGAGTTATCCTAGAACCACTTTGGGCCCGGCGCTCGTTGAAAGCCACTCCCCTGTCGACAACACATAACTCAACCACATTCCAAGGGTAGACAATTCACTAACACTTATCACAAATAATCAATACACCTCAACAGGTAACTCATCACTACGGATGTCCAAAACTGAAACCAAAATGTGCACTACCCAAGGCTAACACAAGGTTGACTAACATAATGACAACCCACATAAAGAACTGATAACAAGACTCAACCTTAAACCATAAGGTCACACAACCCGTTCATAGTAACCAGGTTTCTTTTGAAGCATATCTCATGCACTACCCAAGAGAGACAATAACAAAACACAAGAGACATAACATCACTTCAAGATAACACAACTGGAAGGCTTACATAAACAAATAACTCCAAAAGAATAAACAACTCGATCAAGGGTTCCCTAACCTCTGGAAACCAAACTTAGTACAACCAAAGTACACTCACAAATATACAATCATACGATATTGCCCATACACCGAGAATGAATGAAAACACCACTAGAAAACATTCTAAGCAGCTAAATAAGCTAATATTAGGATTTCTTAAATCCAAGTCACGTGAGGACACATTGCATGTAATCAATTTAAATGATTACCATTCTTTGCAAATTCTCAAAAGTAAATCAAATCACATTTTTACACTAAAATAACAAATCAGAAATTTGAACAAGCGAATAGATCTGAAATGATCTCATTCAAAGAATTCATATGCATTTTCTATCATTCCCTATTATAATATGAAATATTATTCTCAAAAATCCACTTTTAAACAAAGTCCAATTTTCACAATTATCCAGGTTCCACCATTGATGAAGTATGAAAAAGCTTAAAATTTAAAATTCAAAAATAAAATAATGTAAGAATACCCTTTTGATTCAAAAGTGCCCAACAACACACTTTTAACATAAAAACACCAATCAATTTTAAACAAATTTTCCCAAATATTCAGGTTCCACCATTGATGAAGTATAAAAAAGTTTAAAATTTAAAATTCAAAAATAAAGTAATGTAAGAATACCCTTTTGATTCAAAAGTTCCCAACAACACACTTTTAACATAAAAACACCAATTTGAGCCTCTAATTAAAAATTGGGCATTGTAACCTTGTATTTGGAAAATTTTCTCAAAAATTTCTCAAAATAAATTCTACACTATCAACTTGATTCAAATAAAATACATGAAAGGATTCTAACATACTACTAATACAATTAGAATCATTCAAACCATTTAAGATCAAGTAAATATGAAGAAATGATAAAATACCTCCATTCACAAGCAAGAAATTCAAATGAGAGGATGTTTGCACTCAAACAACGAGAGCACGTGAGATCTCAACCATCACTTCCTTTCCCCATTCCTATCCAAATGCAGCTGATTCCATGCAATTTCATACCCAATTGCTCCCACGATGAATAAATCAATTTTCCATCAAAAAGAGGGTTTTTCTTTTCTTTCACATTTTCTCTCCAAAAATTATTTTTTTTATTTTAGTCAAACCCCCTTATAAATATCTTTTCCACCCAAAGTTATAGCATTTTGAAGATATTTTGAATTTTAAATCACTCAAAACAAAATTCTCATTTCTAAAAAGAATTCAACATATTTAAAACCTTCTTTCACACAAACTAATTTAAATCTTTTAACACTTTTAATTCAAGGAATAACTTAATCAATTCCACAATTAATTTAATTAATCAATAAAATAAATCTAATTCAGTATTAGATTATTTTATTAACTAAATTAAATTAATTAATAAAGTAACATTCATAGCATTATAATCAAAAGCATTTAATCAATAGTTAAGCAACCTAAGCCATTTAACTTGAATTTAATTAAAGACTAAGATGATCAGGGCAATATGAAACAACCAAACCCGACTACAACCCAACGACACAAGGTGACTAGGGTAACGACTTGACACAGAAAACCTAGCTACTATCTCCCAATTAATTTTCGTTGGTCAATGGACACGCTCAAACCTGAAAACCAGGTGGAGTCGATGTCATGTACCTCCCAACCTGCAACAAAGAGCATGTCGAACATGCATATATACATAATATGATCAATCAAACCATGAAGGGAAAATCTCAAAATCGTAGGGCACTCGCAAGCAAGTGATACAATCCTGTCCCCTTCACCAATACAATATCACTAACTGACGCATCTAATATCAATAACATGATCACAAGCATAAAACATCATTAAATCAGTTATTTGCTAAATTAATCTGAAACATGCCATAAAGGTAACATTAGAGTAAAATAATCATCACATCAAAATATATCATTCACATCATTTAACAGATAGCGGTCAAAATAACCAAGTTCCAAAGTCAAAGCATAATCAGACACAATCATAACAGGGAAGAACAATGTCGATCAAAGAGCCAAAACGGAGGGGTGTTACAATTCCATAATAATCGTTAATGGAAGTAATGGAAGCACCAAAATCGCTTATATCAGGTGAAAATTGTGTACCAATTAGATTCAAGAGAATTGATTTTTGAAATATATTTTGTTATATAATTCGCATCTATACATTGATAATAGATTGAAAAAATTCAATAGAAAAATTATTCAAGTTCTCATTGGTTAAAGTGAGAGTTATTAATAACTAGTTAAATTCTAGTGGTGCCTATAGTTCCCTGGTAGGAACTAAAAATTACATTTATAGAAGAAAAATAAAATAAATCTACAATTTGTTTTATAATTTCAATTTTAACTTTAAATGTATGTTCACTCATTAAGTTGTATTTTTTTTACAATCACATTTTTATTTTAGATGTTTGTCTATAAAATATAAAGATGCATTAAGAATATATTAGAAATATTTTTCTTTATATTATATAGCATTCATAACATTAAATTAACATAGAATAATTTCACAATATCACTTAACCAATTAAGAAAAATTTAATCATTACTATTCAACATTATTCTCACATCAAACTAACAAATAAACATTGAAAACAAATTTATTTTTTTATATTATAACATTCATAACTTAAACCTTGTATACACAATATCAAATTAATTATAAAAAACACAAAATTATTTATAAGCAACTTAAATTTTTTAACAATTTAATAAAATATAATTTAATATAATTAAGAAAAATTAAATAAGAATTATAGATAAATTTATGAAATATTGATTTACTTATCAAGAAAAAATTAATTATAAATTTACTTATTATTAATAAATTTACTTACCAATCTATTTTAACCATCAAGAAAAAATTAATTATTAGTGATTGCAACATTATTGGCACATCTTTTAAATTGACAAATAAACATTGAAAACACATTTATTTTTTAGTTCTTGCCAAGGGAACTATAGGGGACCCCTTTTCCTTAACAAGTTATTAATAACTTTTATTTTAACAAATGACAATTCAACTTTTTTTCTGTTTGACAAATATTTGTGTAACGCCATAGAAAATTTGCACATAGAAAACAAAGATCATTAGAAGCAAACATATGCATGCAATACTAAATCTAAGATGCAAATCTACTCGTTAAGCAACAAAGTACATAGGAAAGTAAAATGTAAACAAAACTAGAACAATCTCACCAATTTCGAACGTATTTCCATGATTCATCTCGATTGCCCTTCTCCATTTCGCTTGTATAGTATAATTGCCCTCAGATTTCTTGTAATTCGTGCAAGTATAGCTTAAGATAATGATTAGCAAAATATCAAAGATTCAAGATTGAGTGCTCTCAAAAGTCATAAGATTTCGCGAGAGTGGAATGAAGAATGACAAATCAATTTATAGAAAATTGATTATTCAAACGACAAGCCAAGATTTGAAAGATCAACAGACGGTTGAGATCGACTGATTAGACATGCATTTTGATAACTGACAGTAATGGCATGAGTGATACAAATTAGAAATAGAATTAAAGATTAAATAAATAATTTAATCTTCAGTTCGGCATTTGAAAACATCAGAAATATCTTTGCATGACAAAGATGAAGATTGATTATAACGACTCTGTGTTCGAATGCATGCACTAGGTTTAATTAATTAAATAAGAATATTTAATTAATCTGCATGTACACGCAAATAAGTTAGAACTAGACGATTGAATGATCTGACGAAGAGATTACTCGAGACAGCCACTCAGACATCAAATCAAGAGTTAACTGAACGATTAAAATAGATGTTGAGTCGAGTAAACATGAATACTTAGATAACTCACATAATTATCTAAAATATAGAGGAATGCGTTAAAATAGAATTTATGAATTAAATAATTTATTTAATTTAAGACTCGATATTCGAAGAATAATTAAATAAATAAGATTTATTTAATTAAATGATGAAGGGATTTAAATGAATAATTAAATAAATAATTTATTTAATTATAGTTGAAATATGATAAAGATAAATTAAATAATGATTTATTTAATTTAACAAGAAGGTTAAGGTTAATTAGTAGCATAATTAAATAAAAAGCGTTTATTTAATTAATCAGATAGAATAAAGAAAAGTGTGAATTAATTAAATAATTAAGATTATTTAATTAATAGAAGAATTAAAATTAAAGTGAATAATTGAATAATTAACATTATTTAATCATGACCATGGGGAATACAAATTACGAAGAATATGGAAGTCGTAGGCTTAAAACCAGATTTCGGTGTCTATATTTGCCCCTCTTTGATATAATGTCATTTCGGTGTTGTGTCAAAGAAAATCGATAAAAATATGCCCTAGTAATGCTCAATTAATGCTCCAAATTAAAACAGGTGAAGGTATGCACCCTCAGGAAAATTGACAAATTTTTAAAAAGTTCAGAAAAATTTGGAAATGTTCCCGATTAGCACATTGGATAGCCAGAAATGCAGTGGAGTTGACGGAATTAAGTTTGGAAATGGGAGGGATGGGTACGGTTTGATGGAAAATGGAAGTTAACATGTCCAGTAGGACAGAAATGACACCTAGGCCCTAGGTATATATAAGAATAGGGGTAAAAACCTATTCATTTGCACCCACCTAGTTGAGAAATTGAGATTTTACTCTAACTTTCTAGCGAGGATGTCGCCAATTCCAGCTACTCACCATCGCACATACAAGATCCAGACATACCAGAGACCAGCCGACACGGACCCCCCGGTATGGATCTAAAACTTTTCTTTTGAAATTTTTTTTTTGTGTGCATTTTAATGCATTTAATTCATGTTTTATTTATGTGTCACTTTAATTATGAGTCGCATATGCATGCGCGAATGACGCATGTGTATGCGGAAAACCGCATCTGTAGTTTTACGTCGGTCATTTGAATAGGATTTAGCAGTTCAACGTATGTGTTTATTTCTGATACGCATTTGACTTTATGCATCGCAATTTCATTTAGAATAGCCGCATATGTAGTTTGTGAAATGCATTTGAATTTAATGCACCGCAAGTTTTATTTTGGACCGCATATGACTGTGGTCAAACGCATGTGATGTAATGAGCCACATTTGTTTAAAAGCAATGCATTTGAATTTTATGAACCGCATTTGATAAAAAATGATGCATGTGAAAAATGAATGACGCATGTGCAAAATAACGACGCATTTTCATTTCATGTAGTATAGTCATGTTGCACTAGAATAAATGATTGAGTCTAACATGAGGCATGTATAATGCCATTGCAGGTTGTATTGGACATGATTTATACATGAGAGTCGAGACCCACTACTTTTCAATTCAGAGACAGCTTACGGCTGGCCGAGCGACGGGTTCTATGGCATTTAGGTTTATTGCATGTGACTGTTATGCCCCAGATTCGGGCAAATCGAGCACTATTGACAGCGTTATGTGAGAGGTGGCACTCGGAGACATCGTCCTTCCACCTACCGATCGGAGAGGCCACGGTGACCCTGAAGGATGTATATAGGATCCTTAGACTGCCTATTAGAGGCACACGGGTGGCATATGATACTCAAAGGGGTGCTATCAAGATGTGTAGGTATTACCCCCATGCCGACATTAGACAGTTAGGGTTCAATACTATGAGATTAGGTGGTGGGTGTTGGCCCAGAGATATAGACAGTTGGACTATCTATTGGCTACATTGATAGGCGGTATAGTACTGCCTGACCGCTAAGGTCATGGATTTCCTGTGGGATGGGGGGAGATGTTAGTGGGCATGCTCAAGCATCGAGTTGTGTATGCCTAGGGTCCTTGTGTACTCGAGATGTTATACTTCTATCTGCATGATATTTCCTACCAAGAGGCATAGTCGATGAGTTGTGGCACCACACTCCTGATGGTATGGGTGTGGGAGCATATCGCCATTTTTAGACCACCTGTTACAGTTGACCTACCTCATGGAGCTCCATATGCCTTCCGTTATGCGGGGGTGACCACACAACATCATATTGGGAATACAGGCTACTTCAGACATGCCATAGATACCATGTAGCTGTTCACATGGAGACCATACCTGGGCTATGAGGAGTGGTCACATGAGGATGAGCACTTGCCATTTTGTAGACAGGCATAGTACTTTGTTGGGCGGACAGTATCGCATGTGCACATCATAGAGTAGCAGTTGCCAGATCAGGTCCTGAGGTAGTTTCGAGAGGTACAGGATGTACCTCGAGGTAAAGCAGAGTTTGCGAGATCCTCATGAGAGGTCCCGCTATGGGGGCCAAAGATTCCAGTGGCCACTGCAGAGGCAGATATTGATTCACTACAGGCACTTCCATGGGGATGGAGAGATGGACTAGCAGACCCAAGGACCACAGCAAAGTATGATCAGTGGTGGGCAGCACACAGGTTGATCCCCTTGACAGACCTAGAGCAGCCAGCCCCGGTAGAATGGAGTGGTACAGGTCCACAAGGCAGGCGAGGTAGAGGGAGAGGCTGAGGAGGCTGAGGAGGTCGTGGTCATGGAGGGGATTATGGTAGAGGTGGATGGCATGGAGGCAGGAGAGGGAGATGTGGTCGGAGGGGACGAGGGCTAGCCTTGTCACCGATCCGCGAGGAGGGACAAGGAGAGGAGGACGTAGCCATGCTAGATGTTGGGGGAGGGGGAGAGGAGGATGTGGCCAGAGGTGGAGAGGAGGCACAGCTGGTGGAGGCAGTCATCATAGATATCTCGGCAGAGGGGGAGGCAGGTGTCGAGGAGGTAGGCAGAGAGGAGGCAGAGGTTGATGCTCTGGGGTTGTTAGGTGCATACCAGGAGGATGATGATGAGGATGACGATCATGAGAGAGAGATCTGAGATCATATCCTAGAGGAGTTGGATGAGGAGGAGGATGGGAGAGACAGGGCCAGACAGGATGAGAGAGGGGCAGAGGATCCAGACATGGATACATTGCGAGCCCAAGTTGCCTCTTGGAGGAGCAGATGAGAGTGTTGATGGCCAAGAGGGATGCATATCGGGTGGAGAGAGATAGAGCTTTGATGGATAGGGATTAGGCTATAGCTCGGCGACTAAGCAGAGATTCATAAAGCTCAGGGCATTGTGCATAGGACCATCAGCTACATTTGCCAGAGAGCTAGTCAAAGCTAGGGAGAGGGAGAGGTACTATCAGGACCTATATGAGGTAGAGGTTCCATTAGAGAGACAAGCTCCTAGTTTCTCAGCAACACACAGTAGCAGGTCCCAGACCAGGACCCACACACGGACAGTTAGCACAGAGGGGGTGGATCAGCCATGTAGAGTAGGTCCATATGACAGGCCTCCCTCAGCTTAGAGGTCATCAGGTTCCCATCATCATTCCCCTACACATTCCCGACATGATGGCAATGGCAGTTCAGGATAGAGATATTTCTTGAGATTCATTTGAGACATTGTATTTTGATCTTATAGCCTACGGGCTTCTATGTATTATTAATACATTATGACATTGTGATGTGACACATTTGAATGATATATATATATGATTTTTGCGGTGGTTCTCATGATATGCATTTCTATGTATTGATTATGCAGTCTTTATTTATACATGTGATGTTTATATGATATGCCTATGTGATGGATGAGTATATATATATTATGATGTTTATGCAGCTAATGAGATAATGTTGATTCTATGTGATGTATGATTCTATATGATGTATGCAATTTAGAACTATGAGATGCAATATGATGTGAATATGTATGATGGATACTACATGTATGTTATACAGACATAATGTGATGTATGTATTTACAGTTACTTTATACATGAAATGCTTATGACATGTATAGTTTGATGATGAATGTCTATTATGCCATGATGTCTAAATATTAAATATGCCTATTTGTATGTATGTTTCTAACATGTATGTTGACGCAGGATGATGTATAATATTTTATGTCACAGGACTCTGTCATAATGCAAGAAAGAAGAACTGTTAGTGCAGAAAGAAAGATCGACAAAGAATGAAAGACAAAAGATAAATGTTAGTATTAGCAATCTTTGATATTTTGTTGTATCACAAAAGGTATTGCACTTTATCATCATTGGGCGGGACTAATACAAATAGAGAAAAACACCATGATATGACATAGATCAAGGTGTGCAAGATCACCCACTTGCTAATAACAGACAGTCGCAGACAAGGATTGTAATTAACTCATACTAAGGGCACAAGTTGCCCTAGTCTTTTTGTCAAGACAAACCACAGACAACAAACAAGGTAAAAGACAGGTCATGAGACGTCATTGCTCCTCTAAATCCTTCATGGGACATCCTTGAGGAAACTAGTAACATGACTCAAAATCAAATTTAAAAGACAGTCGACAAACAATAGTCAAAGAAAATAGAATTTTGATAAATCGCTGCTTCTCTAAATCCTTCATAGGACATCCTTGAGAAAGCTAGTAACATAATTCCTATCATAAAGTCAACTAAAAAGATAAGATAAATAAGTCAAACAGTCAAAAAGCTAGTAAAATATTTGCCAAAACTTGATCTTGTTTGTTTGATTTATTTTGATTGATAAAAGAATTGATTGATAGAGCCTTATTTCAAGAGATACACATACCGGATAAGACCTTGAGTCTGGTTTTGATGTTATGACTATCTTTATAAGGCATGACAAAGCCTGGTTTCAGAAAGACATGTATCATACAAGACATTGAGTTAGATGTCGTTGATGTGATAACCCATGTAAGGCTATGTTTGATTGTGTGATCTTGTCAATTATGCAGGAAGGACTCATCCTGTATAAGACATAGATTGTTTTGTTGATATCAGTATTCAAAAAAGACTCATCCTGAGCAAGATACAGGTTGATTTCCATGTGGATGATGTCTATTTCCAAGAAGGACACGTCCTGTAGCAAACATTTGTTGATCTATTTTGATTGTTTTGTTTGGAAATTTGTTTTATTTGACTTAGAGATATTGCTGACTTGTTCACCAGATTGATGCATGACTTGATATGAAGTGTTGACAATTGACTGCATATGATGACAAAACCCTAAAGGACTGACCTAGTGCGGCCTCAGGGGCTCATCAATTGATGGCCTTGCCTACGTTATACACGCAGAGACCTCATATTTTGACCTAACTTTGACTAACAAGACTAACTACAAATAGAAGATGTGTGTGCTTGTGAATGTGACGAACCCTAATGGACTGACCTAGTGTGGCCTCAAGGGCTCATCGATTGATGGCCTTGCCTATGTTGTACATGCAGAGACCTCATAGTTTGACCTAACTTGGACTGACAAGACTAACTACAAACAGAAGATGTGTGTGCTTGTGAATGTGACAAACCCTAATGGACTGACCTAGTGTGGCCTCAGGGGCTCATCGATTGATGGCCTTGCCTATGTTGTACACGCAGAGACCTCGTAGTTCGGCACAACCAATGACCTTGTCATATAGACATATGGATTGACTTAGAACTTTATACAGAAAAACCTAAATGGACTGGCCTAATGCCTCGGGGGCACATCAACAAATGGCCTTGCCTACGTCCAATCGCAGAGGCAACATAGTTTGACAAACGACAAAGACTGACAAGTATGATTGACTTTGACTCTGTTTTTGGATTTTTGAAATGTTTTGATTTTTTTGTCTTTTTGAAGTTTTCTGATGTTTTTGTGTTTTCTCAGGTCATTTTGTGATGTTTGTGGATATTTTTTTGTTATTTTTTGATTTTTTTGTATTTTTGCTATTTAAGACAAAGGCTCATAGAAGCTATGCGTAGAATTTCTTCAGATGCATACTATTTATTGGTGAGGCCAATAGTTCCCCTTCAGGAGTAGAGAGTTGGTATGCTCCTAATCCAAAAGCTTATGTAACAACATAAGGTCCTAACCAATTAGGTTCAAAATTTCCTAGTTTTTCTCTTTCTGCTTGATTCTTTGGGTTCTCCATTAAAACTAGGTCACCAATGTCAAAGTTTCTATTCAGCACCTTCCTATTATAGCTACGACGAAGGTGATTCTGATATGCTTGGAGATAGTCTAATGCCTTCTGTCTTTGCTCATCCAAGAATTCTAGCTCATGGAGTCTCAACACTCGGTACTCTTCATCATCAATGTAGCCTTTCAAGGATACCCTTAGGGAAGGAATCTCGACCTCAATAGGCAGAATAGCTTCAAAACCAAATACAAGTGAATATGGGGTAGCACTAGTGGGAGTGCAGATACTTGTGCGATAATCCCATAAGGCAGGGTTAAGCTGTAAATGCTAGTCATGACCAGCATCATTGACAATCTTCTTGAGGATTCTAATGATGGTCTTGTTAGATGCCTCTACTTGGCCATTACCTTTTGAGTAGTATGGAGTAGAGAAGTGATGTTGAATATGAAACTCTTCACACAAATGATGAACTTCTTGGTTCTTAAATGGGCGGCCATTATCAGTGATTATGGACTAAGGGACACCATATCGACAGATGATATAGTTCAAGATAAATCTAGAAATCTGTGTGTCGGTAATGTATGTCATAGGAATGGCTTCAATCCACTTCGTAAAATACTTAGTGGCAGTGATAATGAACTTGTGCCCATTAGATGATGTGGGGTGAATCTTTCCTATGAGGTCGAGTCCCCATTGGGAAAAGGGCCATGGTGATGTTATAGGACGGAGCTCCTGCGCTGGCGCATGTATCAAGTCTCGATGAATTTGACATTGGCGGCATTTCGTTACAAAGACATATGAGTCTTTTTCCATAGTAGGCCAGTAATAACCTAGTCTCATAATCTTTTTTGCTAAGGTAGGACCGCTAGAATGGGAACCACATATACCCTCATGCACCCCACGCAAGGTTGCTTGTGCTTCAGTAGATTCAAGGCATCTCAGTAGGGTATTATCTAAGGCGCATCTATATAGGGTGTCTCTGACAATGGTGTATTTGGCTGACTTGCGGAGGAATGTCCTACGTTGGTTATTTGATAGGCCAATGGGTATGACTTCGGCATGAAGGTAATCATAGATTTCTTTGTACCATGGGGAATTAGGACCAACAATGTCACACACCATTTCAGAATCTGGGATATCGTAGACTGGGACCAAAAGTTGTTCCACCAAGAACTCAAACTTAGGCACATTGTTAGGAATGTCAAGGAGTGATGCGATTGTAGCCATAGCGTCTGCTGCCTTGTTTAAAATATGAGGTATTTGATGAAATTTGACTTTTTCAAAGTACTCTTTAAAGCTATCAGCCATACGCTTGTATGGAGCAAGTTTCTCATCCGTAGTCTTATAATCATCATTTACTTGTCTGATCACTAGTTGAGAATCCCTATGTACTTGTAAAATATTAATTTTCCACTTGACTGCCATGCGTAACCCTGTCACTAGAGCTTCATACTCTGCTATGTTATTAGTGCATGGGAATGCAATCCTGAATGACTTAGGGATGGAATCACCCTAAGGTGTAATAAACAGTATACCAGCCCCTGAACCATGATTCGTATGTGAGCCATCAAAGTACAATTTCCATGTTATATTTGTGTCAATTGTGAATATGAATTCATCAGGAAAGTCTGCAACTAATGGGTGATCTGCCTATGTGGGTGCATCAACTAACTGATCAGCAATAACATGTCCTTTAATAGCCTTTCTTTCTACATACCAGATATCATACTCACTAAGTATCATAACCCATTTAGCCAATCATCTTGTTAATGCTACCTTGCTGAGGAGATATTTTAGAGGGTTTATTTTAGCAATCAACATTGTTTGATGGTTTAGCATATAGTGCCTCAATTTCTGAGTAGCAAATACTACTACAAGACAGGCATGTTCAATGGTACTATAGTTGAGCTCATAACCTACCAAAGTCCAACTGATATAATAGACTGCCCTTTCATGACCTTCATCATCATTCTGTGCAAGCAATGCTCTGAGTGATGAATGGGTTGCTGTCATATAAAGAATCAATGGTCTTCCTTCAACATGTGTCATTAAGATAGGTGGTGTAAGTAAATATTCTTTAATTAGTTGAAAAGCCTCTTCACATTTAGTTGTCCATGCAAAGGGTACCCCTTTCTTAAGTAGATGTTGAAAAGGGTGTGTCTTATCTACTAGTTGCACTATAAATCTTCTGATAGATTGCAACCTTCCCTGTAATTTCCTTAGTTGACTGAGATTAGTAGGTGGAGGCATGTCCATGATTTCTTTCACCTTAGCAGGATCCACTTTAATGCCTCGTCTAGAAATAATATAACCTAACAGCTTTCCTGACTTGACTCCAAACACACATTTCTTTGGATTAAGTCTCACTTTATACTTCTCTAGCCTCTGAAATATCTTTTCTAAAACCTGTAAATGTTCTGCCCTTGTCTTAGATTTTGCAATAAGGTCATCGACATAATCCTCCATAAGAGTGTGTACTAGATCATGAAAGATAGTAGTCATGGCACGTTGATAAGTTGCTCCAGCATTCTTGAGTCCAAAGGGCATAACATTCTAGCAATAAGTTCCCCAAGGATAGGTGAAAGTCATCTTATGTTGGTCTTTAGTTGCAATACTGATTTGGCTATATCCTGAGAATCCATCCATAAGGGACAACATCTCATATCCTGCTGTCATGTCAACTATCATGTCTATGTTAGGCAAAGGAAAGTCATCCTTAGGACAGGCTTTGTTGATGCCTCTAAAATTAGTGCAAATGTGGATGCCCCCAGTTGGTTTAGTAACTGGTACAAGATTGGAAATCCAATCTGCATAGTCGATAGATTTGATGAAACCAACATCTAAGAGTTTCTTGAGTTCTGCCTTGACTAATAAAGCAATCTGTGGATGCATTTTTCTCAATTTTTGTTTCACTAGTTTGGCACCTGGTTGTAAAGGAAAATGATGTAGAACAAGGTCAGGATCCAAACCCAGCATATTCGCATATGACCAAGCAAAATTTATCTGTCTCTGTGCAAAGAAGTTATGGAACTCGAGCTGCTCTTTTGTTGTCAATGATGCTACAAAATGAACCAATTGAGGATTCTCTTTGGTACCTATATTGACTTCTACTAATTCTTCAACGAGCATGGGTGACTTTTCCTGTGCAATAGGGAAAATTTTCAAACCTCCATCCTTAGGTGCCTCAGAGGGGTTTTCACCTTCGGATGCATCCTTTCTTTTTACTTTTTTATTGTCTAAAGGTGCCTTTCAGTTTTCACCTAGAGAATCATCCTTTTTATCTTATTTATTCTTTTTCTCATTTTTGCGACTGAAGGGTTGAACAGATTCCCCAAAATATTCTTTATTGTCCAAGTCAATGGTAAAACCAACCTTATGATCACCATTTGGTATGCCTTCTCGTAATCCCAGGAACTCAGCAATTGCTTCATCATTCTCAAACATATCTAAGACCGGTGTGTCTTGTTGGTCCCAATCAATGAGTTGGGGATAGACTAAGGGCGTGTCATCATCGGAGTTATCAAAGTTTAATGGATTCAAGGTAAAGATTGAATTATTCATGTGATCACAAAAGCCTTGTACTAGGTCCTTTTTTCTCTTAGGTTTAGGTCTATGTGGATGGATAGGTGGGCCTAATGTCAAGGTTTGACTGTCAAAAATAGGTGGCTCATGTTGCCATGAGGTAGGATCAAGTGATTCCCAATAGTAGTGTTTAAACCATTCTTCTTTTGTCATTTTCTTTGGTGGACAAGAATTCAATGGATTGGATGAGGAATTTAGCATCAATTCAAGTTCTCCAAATAACTTGTCAAGGTCCATGGAAGAAGTAGAGGATAGGGAATCCCACTCATAATCATTAGAGTTGGGGGAATCATGATGATATTGGTCCATTGGTTCATGAGACACCTTAATATCTTCTGAAGCACTTACTTCCTCAAGTAAGGGTAATGGGGTATTAGGAACACCAATCTAAATTGGTTGAAACCCTAGCCCTACTCCTTTTGGCCACTGAGGAACAAATATTGGTTCAATCCTGCCATCTTGCTTTAAGCCTAAACCACTCTGTCCATCATATCCTTTGTTTTGCATATTTTGAAACCTTTTCCATATAGACTTGTAGGAATATGAGCAAGTAAGAGGGGTTCTTCATCATCTTCCCTATACAGCCAAGAAGTGACATCTTCTGTATTTACGGCCTCTTTGCTTAATTCAACCCATTTAGCAAAATTTGTTGTGGGAGGAATGTGTATAGTTACCATAGATTGTCTCCTATCTGATGTAGGTAAACCATATGACTTAGGAGGAATCAAATGGCTAACACAATAGGAAGTTTTCATGTAATATTCTCCACAACCCTTGTCTTGGATCTCAACCCTAGGAGTGGTAGGAACTGAGGGTGAAATAGATGTTCGGGTAAGTGTGGCCGGATCAACATAGGAGGATGAATTGGATGATGAAGCCTCTTGGTTAACTGGCACTTGGTATTGGGGAATCTCCTTTAGATTGGTGCAATACTGGAAAGGATCTAGATCACCATCTATAGTTATTTTTGCGCCATTGTAGGGAAATTTAAGACACTGATGATATGTGGAAGGGACTGCCTTCATAGCATGAATCCATGGTCTACCTAGCAGAATGTTATAAGGAAGGGTGAGATCCAAGGCCTGGAACTTTGTCTCCATTACCGTAGGAACAATTCTGATAGGAAGTGTTACAACTCCCTTTGATTTTCTTTCTTCATCATCATAAGCTTTAATGACAATACTCTTGGTCATGTCTTTGCATGCTTTTGAGATACCTAAAGCCTTAATTAGTTTTAAATTGCACAGATTTAACCCTGCTCCTCCATCTACCAAAACTCGTCTAACTTTGGTGTTATCAATAAGGACTTCTAGGTGTAAAGGGTCATTATGGTTCGTCTTTTCAGTTGCATAGTCTTGTTCAAAAAATGTGGCATGATGATTATTGGTCAAGTAGCCCACCATTTCCTGGAAATGATTGACATCCAGATCATTAGGGACCGTGGTATTTTGTAAAGCTTTATCAAGGATAGACTGATGCTCAGGTGAAATACGCAACAATTCCAAGATTGAGATTTGGGTTGGGTCTACCCCAACTAGTCAAGAACGTTATATTGTAACTTGGAAGGTTGGGGTGTTTGCTGCGATGGAGGGCCTTGAATAGTAAATTTAGTACAACGAGTATTGAACGCACACTCAGGATTGGTATTGATAATAATGGTATTGATATTCTCATCGACGGCGTGAAGGCAGTTAATGGTTTTTCCACCATTATAATCATGCTTGACATTGGCATAGTTGGCTGACACATTGGTCTTAGTACTCAAACTGGGGACAGTTCCTTCCCATGGTCATGTAGTGGGTTAGAAAATACTTGATGATCAGTGTTCGGTGACCTCTATTTTTGTCCACTAACTTCAATAATTCTCTTTTCAACCAAATCATGTATGATATTCTTCAGTTGTCAACAGTTTTGTAGGTTATGCCCCTTAGTTCTATGGTAATCACAAAAGGCATTGTCATCCCACCAAGCTAGTTTAAATTGTCCTGGATCGTATTGTCTTGGTTCCTGCAGCTGTATGAGATTATGCTATAGCAGTTGTTTGAACACCGACTCAATAGGTTCCCCTAAGGGAGTGAATTCACATTTTTGAAATCTCATTGGTTGTGGACATTGAGTATTTTGGATCATGTTAGGTGGTTGATTGAAAGCATTAAGCGTGTTGGAAAAAGTATGAGGTCCTTGTAATGTGAGGAGGGGTCCTGCTTGTAATGTTTTAGCATCAACCACCCCATCATTGGTGACATTTTTGTTACGAGACCAGAATCTATTTCTATCAGTGGGGGTGTTTTGTACGATTGGGTTTCTATTGGATGTTGATATCTTGAGTTCACCCTTTTCAATGAGATCCTTCTCTATTATCACCCCTTTTTCCACTAGTTACGAAAAAGACGTACAACAATGTACCCTTGAGTTACTCCTGAGTTTTGCATGAAGGTTTTCTTGAAACATTGTAACTTTTTTTTCGGGTATCTCAACAAGACACCTACTATATAGTTCTCCATCTCTGGAAGAAAGCAATGAATGTTTCCCCTTCGTCTTGCGTTGTGTGACACAAGGTTGCTATATTTATCTCATGATATATGTTGAAGGTGAATTGTTCCACAAATTTCTCAACCAGTTCACCCCAAGATCTTATGCCAGAATCTAGACCCGAAAACCATTCTAGCGCAATTCCTACAAGAATTCTTGGAAATAGTCTCTTAAGGTATGTGGGGTCATAAGCAACGTCTATACATATGGTAGAAAATTCCCTTATATGTTCTATTGGATTTTGTTTGCCATTGTACTTCAGGAGATTCGGTATGACATATCCGTGAGGGAAAGGGGTCATGTACAATGACCTATCAAAAGGGAATGGGCATATGTCCTTTGGTGAAAATTATTTCTTAGTTGACACCGACATGTTATCCATTTGTGTTTGTAATGCCTGCATTTGTGTTTGTAAGACGTCAACTTGGGTCAAAGATGTGTTAGGAGGATTATGCAGATCTGGGTATGTATTCTAAAATCCAAAGTCTCATGATGGGTTTTGATTAAATGTTAGCATCTAAGGTGGATTTGGATTTGGAATGTTGGTAAATGTGTTCTAGTCTGGAATCGGCATAAATTGGTGTTGACTTGAGATCTATGTAAACGGATTCTGAGTACCACTTTGGAAAAAAGGATTCTGATTTAGAATTGATGTAAATTGGTTTTGACTTGGAATCTGTGTGGATGGATTCTGACTACCAATCTGTGAAAAAGGATTTTGATTCAGAATCGATGTAAATGGGTTTTGACTTGGAATCTGTGTGGACATATTCTGACTACCAATCTGTGAAAAAGGGTTTTGATTTCCATATTGAAAGGAGGGAATGCCACCTATTTGTGCAATCCGTGGTATAGCTCTAGTGACTTGAGCACTAGGTATGGCCATTGATTGTGGTATGGTACTTGTGATACTAGCAGTAGGGGTGTTTGTTGATTGCGGACTTGGGACACCGACATAAGTTGTAGAGGCTAACATTTTAGGTCATTTACTCCCAGCAAGAGGACCGAAGGGAGTGGATGATGAAGCCCCTATAGTGAAATTAAATCCTGATGTCATGCTAGATGTACCAAATGGAGACGTATGAACTGTTGTACTCTGTGTAGATGTGGTAAATGGCATAGTTGTGCTAACCTGAGGTATAGTAGTACTAGCAGTCGTGGTATTTGTCCCTTGTGTAGGTTGAGTTTGTAAGGTGCTAATATCAAATCTTGGAGGTAAAGTAGCACATTCAGCTAGCAATTTGCCTAAAAATCGTTGACGATCATTTGCTAGGTACTCATCTACAAAAGAGGCAAACTCAGGGTCCTATGCGGCAGCCTCTATGTCCTCTACTACAATATTTCCTTGAGTGTTTCTAGTGGTGAATTTGTCTAATAGAGTCTTATGATGTCTTGATGAAAATGGATTGATGAATTCGTTTGGGTTTGACATGTTTTCTCTCTCTCTCTTCTCTTAGACCTAGTTTCAACCATGTAAGACAAGCTCAATATGTGGGAAATGCAAAAATATATGTATGAACAGTATGACCTTAGTCTATGTTTTTGGAATTTTCGTATGCAAAATAAGGAATGCTCTATGATGACACTAGCCTAAGATCTGAAGATGCAAAGCCTAATCAAGGTTCCTAAAATAATCAATTCTATAAACCAAGGACGAAGGGACCAACTACCTAAAGTCTAATCAAGGTGTAAATTTAGTTTTAAAAATCAAGGAACTAATGTAGGACGAGGATCAAGGACAAGTTGAGTTTCCTAACTAGACTGATGAGCTAGGAGGACTCTCTGTAGGACAAAGTATAGGTTGATAGGACTAAGTTCAATGACAAATTTCATTGACACTATGATTTTTCTAGAGTATAGATGGTGGACTACTCCTGAAGTTTGTAAAAGTGACCTTTCTAGAAGTCTAATGCAAGGTAATATGTACCCTAAGATGAAGCTAAACTCTAAATGAATACAACTATTGGTAATGACTAAATGAACCTAAAGGATGCAAAATTGAGCAAATCGTTTCAGGTTTCTGTTCAAGGACTATTTGTGTGAAGACAACTGAAACTGGTATAATCGTGTTGACTTGACAGTGACTGTGAATTCTAGTTTTTTGATAATCAGACAAATGCATCTCAGGATTTAACAGATGCGGTTCAAAATTAACAGTTGTGGTTTTCTAGTAATCAATTGTGTTTCTCTGGTAAAATTCAGTTTAACTCTGACAAATGCGGTTAACCTTTTCATAGATGCGACTCGTACTGACAGTTGCAACTCAGAATATAACGCATGTGGTTTTTCCAAAGTAATTGCAAGCTAAACTAGCAGATGCGACTTAGGACTAAATAGATGTGACTCAAAAAATCAATTGTGACTCTCTGTGAATTTTTAGTGACATGAAATTTAAATTGACTCTGTTTTCCATGATCAAATTCTGACAATCAAAGACAATCATAAGACAAAGTGTTTTCAGTTTCAATTTTGGACTCAAAGAACGTTTAAATTGATAATAGACAAGCACATCCTAATAGGCCAAAGGCCTAGGGTTTGTATACTTGGTATAGCCCACTGAAATACCCCGGATTGGTGATGAACACCTTTCCTTCTCGAGAGCGAATAGCTTAGAAATTTGGTGGCATTGGCTCCCCTCCACGGCTCATTAACTTCTTTCAAGCACACCAGTTTTGAATTCTTTGGGCAATGACCTCCCAAGAACTGCTATCTCTACTCAAGGGGATCAGTAGTGAGTAATCTTCGGGCATGATACTGTACCCTGCACTATACCAAGCAACGGCCACAAATAGGTTGGTCTCTAAAACAAAAGGTATTTAGTACTTGCATTCCATTCATGGGGTGTGATCCATACAGCATGAGTCCCCTTTCGGATCCATCTCATCGAAACCACACTCGTGATTCTTGGGGTTTCCCCAAGAACCCACTTTTATATACCGGCTGGAAGTCCCTTGGGTTTAGAGTGCTACCGGTCTCATTTGTCCTAGGGTGAGTACTTTTTCCCACTAGAATAGGCCCAAGTTCTAGAATTGGTAATCATTTCTCTTACACCCAGGATCACACGGATGCACAAGGGGAGAGGATACTTTGATGTACCAAGTCGTAAGGGTGACCAAACTTGTGCTTTTGCACCAAACATAGTAGAAACTTGTTAATTTTAACCAAATGAAATATTTGCTATACTATCAAACAATCTATTTCAAAATTTAACTAGGGTCTTCGACAAGCGTCCTGCAGAAAAACTTGTTAGTAATTTTCAATATTGTCTTCGTCAATCGTCCTGCAAAAGCTTGTTAACTCCAAATGGCCACACGTTGAAAATCAGATATCAGTAACACAAAAATCAATTGAAAATTTTAGATTTTTGAAAATAGAAATAAAGTTTACTAGTCAATTGCGTCGCAGTATTACCAATCAGATGCGTCGTTTCTTATTCAATTGCGGCTCGGGAATTCAATTGCAGTTCAAGAAAATTCAAATGCGTCGTTTCCTCTATCAGATGCAGTTCAAGAAGTCAATTGAGGTTCAGGAAACTTTAGATTCATCGTTCTGTACAAAAAACCTACAAAAATCAAAATAAACATCTACAGATTCACGAAGATGGTGTCTTCATGTCGGGTTCACCAAATGTAACGCCATAGAAAAGTTGCACATAGAAAACAAAGATCATTAGAATTAAATATATGCATGCAATACTAAATCTAAGATGCAAATCTACTTGTTAAGCAACAAAGTACATAGGAAAGTAAAACGTAAACAAAACTAGAACAATCTCACCAATTTTGAATGTATTTCCATGATTCATCTCGATTACCCTTCTCCATTTCGCTTGTATAGTATAATTGCCCTCATATTTCTTGTAATTCGTGCAAGTATAGCTTAAGATAATGATTAGCAAAATATCGAAGATTCAAGATTGAGTGCTCTCAAAAGTCATAAGATTTTGCGAGAGAGTGGAATGAAGAATGACAAATCAATTTATAGAAAATTTATTATTCGAACGACAGGCCAAGATTGAAAGATCAACGGATGGTTGAGATCGACTGATTGGACATGCATTTTGATAACTGACAGTCATGACATGAGTGATACAAATTAGAAATAGAATTAAAGATTAAATAAATAATTTAATCTTCAGTTCGGCATTTGAAAACATCAGAAATATCTTTGCATGACAAAGATGAAGATTGATTATAACGACTCTCTGTTCGAATGCATGCACGAGGTTTAATTAATTAAATAAGAATATTTAATCAATCCGCATGTACATGCAAATAAGTTAGAACTGGACAATTGAATGATCTAATGAAGAGATTACTCGAGACAGCCACTCAGACATCAAATCAAGAGTTAACTGAACGATTAAAATAGATGTTGAGTCGAGTAAACATGAATACTTAGATAACTCACATAATTATCTAAAATATAGAGGAATGCGTTAAAATAGAATTTATGAATTAAATAATTCATTTAATTCAACACTCGATATTCGAAGAATAATTAAATAAATAAGATTTATTTAATTAAATGATGAAGGGATTTAAATGAATAATTAAATAAAGAATTTATTTAATTATATTTGAAATATGATAAAGATAAATTAAATAATGATTTATTTAATTTAACAAGAAGGTTAAGGTTAATTAGTAGCATAATTAAATAAAAAGTGTTTATTTAATTAATCAGATAGAATAAAGAAAAGTGTGAATTAATTAAATAATTAAGATTATTTAATTAATAGAAGAATTAAAATTAAAGTGAATAATTAACATTATTTAATCATGACCATGGGGAATACAAATTACGAAGAATATGGAAGTCGCAGGCTTAAAACTAGATTTTGGTGTCTACAATTTGTATATAGTTAAAGTAAATATGCAAGATTTTTAACTTTTCAAATTTCAAAAATTAATTTTCCTCAATTTTATTGGCTACAAAACTTTGAGCTATAAGGGCGGATTTTCAGGAAGCATAAACTTTTTATCGCAACTTTTCAAGGTTTTTTTGCCACAAAGACTATAAACAATTTTTTTTTTCACTTGTAATTAATCTATTTCGTTATTTTGAATCTTTTTAGTTCCTGCCAAGGAACTATAGGCACCACCAAATCTTAACTAGTTATTAATAATTCTCTTTTTAACCAATGAGAGTTGAAGCATTTTTTCTATTTGATTTGTTTTTATCTATTATCAATGTATACATGCCAATTATATAACAAAAAATATTTCAAAATTCAATTCTCTTCAATCTAATTGGTAGACAAATTTCACCCGATATAAGCGATTAATGCGCTTCTATTACCATTTTAGAATCTTAACTAATTTTTAGGAGTTTTTTTAAACTTAGGTTGTTTATTTCCAATAATTCAATGAGGTAAACCATACTAACTATTTTGAAAATTAAATTACGCTATAACGATAAATTACTTTTCATTAAATTACTTACTAATTACCCCTCACATTGGGTATGTAACATTTATTTACTATTCTCCTTTGCATTATTAAAATAATAATAATAATTAATAAAATTTAAACTTTGAATAACAAATGCTAACTAATTAATCAATATAACATCAAAATTCAGCTATTTTTAATTACCTTTAATACTAAATTGATTTGTAGCATAAATTTAATTGAGCTAATTCTTTCAAAATATTAATACCAATTACTCAAAAAATGTACTTTTTAATATAAATTAATTAATTATTATTTAAAAATAAATGAATACCTTGTAAATTATTTTTATATTATAATTTAAATAAATTAATACTAATAACCTCTCTTTATCATAAATTAATTCTAAAACAACACTTATTAAACATATATTTAAACTAACAAATTTTCAATTGCTTAAAAATCAACTTTAAAATTAACAGTAATTACTTTTAAATCAAATTTAAATTAATATTAATATTAATAAATTAATAATTTAAATCAATCACAAATTCTATCATATTTGTTTTAGAAATAATTCACCTTCTATTTACAACTTATATTAATTACTATATGTTAGTTTGTGAAATAAAAAATGTTAACTAATTAATAATTAATAAGGAAATAAATAACTTTATTATATTAATTAAATAAATAGTCTAAATTTATAGATTTTTTTCTTCTCATTTAAATTAAAAAAAATGTTTAGTTTTAGCCAAGTTTAAATTTTTATATCTAATTTAAATGTTCATATTAAATATTTTAATATATATATATATAAATATATAATAAATTTAAATATTTGTAAAGACAAACATATATATTTTATATTATATTATAATTTTTAAAAAAAATATATATATTAATTAATAATAAAATTATTATTAATTTTTTTTAAGTAACAAGACCATTGGCCTTGCCATGGATTTATGCATGTTGTAAATATATATTTTAAATATTTATATTGAATTAAAATAAATATATATATATATAATTATTATATTTATATATGTATTAATTAGTAATATATATATTTATAACTATATAAATTAAAATTGACATGATTCCCTTTTTATATTAATATTTGAATAAAAATATTATCATAAAATATTAAACTTTAATTTATTGAAGTAATGAAACGTATATGATTTTAAAAATTGTAAATAAATTGATTGAGTAAAATAATTTAGAGGAAATAATATAAAGAAAAATTATTTTAATTATTAGATTTTTTTTTTATAAGAAAAACATAATTTCCTTCAAGATCTTTTCATAAGAATATGGGTTTGAGCCACATAAAATTATTTTAGAAAAAAAACTATCTTCAAAACAAATTTTAATTTTCAAAGAACATAAAAATTAAATATATGCATTTTAATATTTGAGTCAAATATAGATTTTTAAAAATATTTGTTTTATATTTTTTTTAATTGATTCCTCTACTTGTTAAGTAGGAAAGCATAACTAGCTATGCATATTCATCTCAATTCCTTTCAACCTTATAAGTTAATATTCAAGTAGATACCTACTTATCAATTAGAAAAACCTGACAAACTGTGCAGATTGTTTGTAACTATGTTTACCTAAACAAACTCTTTCTATTCCTCTCAATTCCTTTCATCCACACGTGTTCATTCTAAACTATAAAAAATAAACTACCTCATCCTCGAAAAATTTTGGCTACACAACAAGTACAATTATGCTTCTTAATCTATAACATCGTGTAATATTATAATCTTATCAAAATATTATCTTTTGACAACTCAAGCATGATCATCCTTAAATTGTTTCAAAAATTTATATCTATTGGATAACATAGTGAATTTGAGCAACTTAGTTTTCCCTAGATTTTGAAAGCAATTATAGTAGCATTGAGCTTAGAGACCACAATGTTGTATTATGACTAAAACAATTTTTTTCCTTTAGATGGACTTGATAGCATATGTAGAGAAGCATGAATTTGTTTTCGATGTAGTCCTAGATGAGCATGTCACAAATGATGATGTGAACTAATGTACCCATGCCATTGTTCTCATTTGGAGTAAAATCATTATATCATGCTTATAAGTATCCTTGATTACGTCTATCAATAGATTGCCTAATCTCCATTGAGAATGTCATAATCTAAAAATATTGTCAGGTGAATGGCATAATCTATAAAAGGGGTTAGATATTACTATTATTAACACCTAGAGTTTTCACATGGTACACCACTATTGTAGTCAATGTAATACAAATTTGGTCGGAACATTTATCTCTCTTAATGGTGTCAGAAGTTCTATCTTAATGTTGATGACTAAAAGCAAACTGGATGTTGAAAGAGTGTTGGTTAAACTTGAATTTTTATGGTATGTCATACTTCTATGGTTTGAATTAGTGTTATGATTAGGGTCAAGTTCAAGTTATAGTTAGGGTTTATTTAGGCTTATTTTGGTTAATCTTACAATTGGGGTTTAACTAGAATGCTAATTGAACCCTAATTTAACCCCTACAACAAGGTTCAATTAGAGTCAGGGTTCGAGTTCAATTAGGGTTAGGGTTGGCATTCAATTAGTGTTATGATTAGAATCAAGTTCAAGTTACAGTTAGGGTTCAATTAGGCTTATTTTAGTTCAATTTACAATTAAGGTTTAATTAGAGTTAGTTTTATGATTCAATTAGGGTTAAGGTTAGGGTTCATTTAGATTAAGGTTCAAGTAGGGTTCAATTAGGATTTAATTAGGGTTATGACTATTGTTTAAATAGGGTTAGGGTTAATGTTAAGTTAGGATTAAAATTATTAATCTAGAATAAAACTTGAAGCTAAGGTTAGAGCTATGGTAAGTGGTAGAGCTAGGCTTAAATTAGGGTTTAATAAAGGGTAGGGTATAATAAGGGTATAATAATATTGGTTAATTTTTAAGTCATGACCATGCTAGATGCCAATTTGGTTTAAAAGACCCCTTGTTGAAGCCCACAAGACATTTATTTCTATGTACCTTAGATATTGTTCATATTTATTATCATTGTGTTTGACCTCATGAGAATGCTTCAGAGTAAAGTACACCTTACAAATCCACCTACACTAGGAGAACCATTCAATCTCTCAAAATTTTATTGTTATTCTGGAATGATTATCAAATTGGATATGTCCAAAGCCTTTAATAAGTTGACTTGGAAACTTCTATAATGCATATACCTCTTTTCAACTTCAACCAGGGGAGTACTAATTGCATAATGAATTGTCTTCTTTTTCAATTCAATTAATCATCCCCCATAGGGTCTTCTTCATAAATTAGGGGATTAAGTTAAAGAGACCCATTATCATGTTTTTTTCCATCAAAATGGTAGAGGCCCTTAGTGTAGAACTTATACTAGCCAGTATGTTACAAAAATTTACATGACTTCCAATTCTAACAGCACAAGCCAGTACATAGTGTTTGCGGATGTTACCTGACTTACAAGATAGATGAGTTTCTAGAGGAGATGCAAATAAAGACAACTTTTCAATTTGTTTCAGTGTCCACTGTAGAGTATCTAAAATTTATTGTTAATTATGAATCTGACATTGACATATATCATTGAACTAAGATTTATACTACTGTTCTGATTCATTGGCAATAATTATTGGATTAGTGTGAAAAATATAGAGATTTGTGTTTGACTACAAAGAGTTATCTCTTGTGATTTATCAACAAATTATTATTTCTATTCGTGGGCTTCTTACACAATACAATATATTTATGCATTTCTTGTAGAGTTTATTCTAATTTATCATAATAAAAAAACTTCTAATTTTGAAAATAATATAACATAGAACCAAATAGTAGTGAAAATCCCAAACAAATATTGTCAAGAGTGTATCTCATTTAGTTTTTATTTAATTTTTCTCTTTGTCTACAATTTTTTAAAGTTTTTTCTGATCATCCAAATAATTTAACGTTGATGGATATGTAACACATTTAGTTCATTCATGCCCTAGTTCATCATATTTGGCAGAGAGCATGCCCATCTAGAGATGACCTTAGAATTTGGTTATGACTTATCCAGAGATAGTGATGAAAAAATTTAAATGAGACAAGAAGATTTGGAAGCTAAGGGTATGCACATCAATGTCTAAGTTAAACAATTAATACCCTAGATAAACATCAATTCACACAATGATGAGTTTGTAGTACGTAGTTGTGATTCTAGATAGTAGGCGAGCCAAATTTGGTTCATAACTATGATTCTAAAACTAACATTAATGAAACCCTAATTGAACCATAACCCTAACCCTAATACTAACCCTTGCCCCAATTGAACCCTCACACTAACCCCAAGCTCTATCATAGAACCTTAATATTTACGCCAACCCCAACCCTAATCCTAATAGAATCCTATACCTAATTTTAATTAAAGTATAACCCTATTTGAACCTTAAACTTAATTGAACTCATGTTTAGGGTTAGGGTTCAATTAAGGTTAGGGTTGAATTATGGTTATGATTAGGGTCAAAATTCAAATAGGATTATGGTTGGAGTTTAATTAAGGTTGATATTCACTTAGGGTTAATGTTCAATTAGTATTCAATTTGGGTTAGGATCAATTAGGGTTATAATTCAATAAGGGTTTAATTAAGGTCAGGGTTAAGGTTAGTCTTAAATTAGGGCTAGGGACAGCTAGGTTCACCAAGGTAAGGGTTATTGTCTTTTTAGGTTAGGGTCTCAACTAGAGCTCTCTAGGGTTTTGATATAATTAGGGCTACAATTACATTCAATTAGTGTTAGAGTTAGGGTTATAATACGAGTTCAATCAGGTTAGGTTCAAGGTTTAATTAGTGTTAGAGTTAGGGTTGCAATAATAAAATTTTCCATAATGATATGGAAAGGCATTCAATTGGATTCATATACAAATGCATAAATAAGAATTGGTAATTAAGAATTTTCTAGAACTAAAGTTATAACAACAAATACAATCCTTAGCTTAATCATTTGTTCTGTTAGGTTGGGATAAGAATTTAATGGGTCCAACTGAGACTTAGGAAATAAAACCCTGTAGAGGAAATAAAGCATTAAAATCAAAGTTGGGTTTTAATTTTAATCCGGTGACATAAGCCTAAGCCATTAACTCCAGTGGTCATGTCGCCAACGGCTTAGCCAAAGCCTTTCATTAAATACTAACTGTGCAATGTGTAGGTTTTCCAAATTTGAAGATATAGGAGAAGATCTCGATCGTACCCTGCCAACTCGCAAACCTAAGGTGTCACCTTGTTATTTGGCGCAAGGTCAGCAAAAGGAAGATGTGTGTCCTGTATGGAATGTGGGGCCCAATCTCCACTATTGAGCTCATAACCTGTGGTTTTAGATCGACAACGAAGATCAAAAGCTAATGTAAATCTCTGCTATTCTAGATGGCAAGAGGAAGATAAAGGTTGGTGAAGCATTAATGAATTATTCCTTGCTTGTGTAGACACGTCGATCTCAATCTGTGTGAAGATGTTGTTGTTGGCAATCATGAAGGGTGATCTTTGGATTCTCATGTAGCTCTAGTTAAACAGTGACAGTACATACGCCACCAAATTGCCATGTTTGCACATGCATGTTTACTAAGCATTGATGAAGGTTGCCATTACCTCACACAATAAATAGAAGAGAAATTTACTACTAATAGTGTCATTCTTGTAGCAGTTAGAGCACTTTGTGGGTTTAGTCTAATCAAGTTTGAGTGCTTGTCTAAGAAGAGAAAATGAGTAAGTCAATAAGGAGGTTTGTTCGTTTGAGCTCACAAAAGCTCGGTCCTGCTATTCAGGAAGGTACTTTGGTTGACAAGCCCAGGCTTGTTCCCACTAGATGCAGTAGAAGGTTGCAATTCTAGGACATTGCTGCTCAACTGGTAGATGACAAAGGCAAGTAGTCGGCGGTGTGCTCCATTACTAGTGTTGGTAGGAAAATAAGGTATGGGCAACATGGCTTCTCTAGATGCCAACACTCACCCATTGACCTTACAAGCAACACTTTTGATGATGTAACCAAGACCGACTCATACTACTGTCGGTATTTACCTCTCTTCAATCACGGTCTATTCTCTAATGATGAAGAGATAGTTGTGGTGCCATTGGTTGTTAAAACCCCAAGCGGACTGACTCGAACCATATTGGGCAAGGACAATAAAGAAGATGAGGCTGAGAGTCTACTATATTAGGCAACAAGTAGAAGCAGGCATGTATACCAGGGTCAGAGTGTTGGTAAGGGAATGGTGGTGGGTAAATAAGAAGTTGTTGTGGTGCCTTTGTGGCAATTTGGTTTCCTGGAATTTTTGCATGGATAGCGATAAGGGGATTTTGATGACAATTTGTGTTCCCTTTTCTTTTACCTTTCCCCAATTCGTGCGCTAGGATTTTGCTGACAATTTTTGTTCCCTTTTCTTTTAGCTTTCCCCAGTTTGTGCACCACTATCTTTTGCAGATTCAACATGTGGGAAGTTTTGAAATGAAATTCAAATGCAATGGAGATATGTTCAAATTGAAACCCCAAGTGGACCGACTCGAACCGTATTGGGCAAGGACAAGAAAGAAGATGAGGCTAAGAGTCTACCGTATTGGGCAACAACTAGAAGCGGGCATGTATACCAGGGTCTGAGTGTTGGTAAGGGCAGGGTGGTGGGTAAATAAGAAGTTGTTGTGGTGCCTTCGTGGAAATTTGGTTGCCTGGTTTTTTTGCATGGATAGCAACAAGGGGATTTTGATGAAAATTTGTGTTCCCCTATTCTTTTACAATACCCCAGTCCATGCACTATAAATGTTTTGCAGATTCAACATGTGGGAATTTTTGAAATGAAATTCAAATGCAATGGAGATTTTGTTCAAATGAGAATTTGTGGTGAAATTACATTTGAGCCTGAAGCTTGTTGCTCCCTTGTCATATAAAAGGGAATTCAAAGCTCATTTGTAGGGAGAGAACTGATGAAAGCTCTAGCTAGGTTTTGAGTTGAATATATGGGTAGAATCTATCCTCTGATGAGGAAGTGATATTGTGGTGCCATTGGTTGTTAAAACCCCTTTGACTAATGAATAGATAGCCTGTTTTGAGTTTTTGATGAATATATGCAAATTATCTTAATTTGTATGTAGATATGACTTATAAGCATGAATAAATGTATAATTCTAATATATTTTCTCTCCTTATGTGGATTTGAGTGAATTTTGAATGAAATGTTAATGAAGTTATCATTCTTCTTTTGAGAATTTGTTCAATTGTGTGTCTATGTTTTTTCTTTGATTCAAGAAAATCAATTAAATGCTTAAATGGAGTCATAAGTTTACAATTATTTACAAAGGATTTGATAAGTAGTAATATATCAGAGAATTGAGCTCCATAATGCAAGGTATTATATGAGGGTCGGGCTTAACCGACACACTCTAAGGGTACACTCCCTTAGATGTCCGGCACCATGTGGGGCCCTCTTAACCCAACCTCTCTCTCATTTCTGTAGCATTTCTTTAACCACACCATTTCAAATCTATGTTTCCGTAGTAGTCCACCATTGCAGTTTACACTTGCCATTCCCATTCACATTCTCCTTCCATAGCTGTTCGCGTTTTCCGTTTCCACTTTACACATTTGCTCGGTCATTGGATTGGGGGATTTAGTCTTAATCCCACATTCATTTCATTACATGAATTGTGGTGAGTGTTCCTTTTATATTACGAAGTATCGGTTCATTTTCTTTGTTAGGAAATAGAAAAGATTTATCTTTCTTATAACTTTAATAATAACTTTTTTTTAAAAGATTATATCTTATTTATAATATTTATTAATGTTAATTATATTTAATTGTTTATTTTAATGAAAAAATGTTTATTATGTTTTATTTAAAAATAATATTTTTTTATATTAGATGATTGATCTATTTAAATTAAATGAATTAAATGTGATGTTTTTGAGATGTAGATGTTGATTATTTGAAGTGTTAAAAGAGGTTTTGGACTTGATTTTATAAATGCTTTTAAATATGCTAATTAAGTGTTCTTTTCTTTGGTTCAAATATGTGTACAAAATAAAACTAGTCTACAAGCTGCCAATCTATAATTCCAATAATCAACTAGTAAAAATTAATTTTTGAAATTGATTTTTATCTTTTAACATTTACACTTTATTATGGATTGAAAATGTTTACAAACATCATTTTTTTTTAAAGCAAAGGCGGTAAGCCTATATATTTATATATTAATATAATAAGAGGGAATATACATAGTATTACAAAATCTACTAAATTGTGAGGCTTGTGTTATCTTCATTTAGATCCCTAGATGGTCAATAAATGTCTCAAAGTATTGCTTTGGTTCATATCCATGTCCGAAATCTAACTAGTGTGCAACATGAATCTATACCATATTAACCAACTACAAATAATTGATGTTTAGAATTTAGTCAGTATGATCTTCTAACAGTTGAACCTCAATATAGATAGAAAGTTTAGTAACATTTTTAGGAATAAAAGCAAATTGTGAGGATTTTGTTCTCACTATTAGAGCCCTTAACCAAACCAATTCCATGACATAGAATAATGATTAGGAGACATGATGATATATGTTATGAGAAAATGTTATTACATTTCCTTCTAATGAAAATGTTCTTTTGATAAATCCTCATTTTCCTAATAATCTTTGATCATTTTAAATGCTTAAATGATTTTATTTAAGTAAAATACAACATGCAAATCAAGATAAACATGCATTAGGTAAGCTCACAATGATTAGTGGGAGGGTGCTATCAAGATTTAAATTGAATTTAAATTTTAAATGTGTAGGGTTGATAATTACTATGTCAAGTTTGCACTAGTAGATCTTATGCAAGGTAGGGTAATGTCATGAGATTAATTCACACAAGAATATCCCACTTGTAGACTTGTTATTGAACAAAGGACAATCTATACAAAGTTTACCAAAAATAGTAATGAAAAAGGGCATGAATAAATATTTTTTCTCTAAGATTAATGTGCATGTGAACTTCTATTATGGTGTATGTTAAAGTAAACAAGATATCAAATTAGTGAAACTATTTAAGTAATTTTAAATACTAAAAGATATAGATTTTACTAAAATATATATAGTTTACAATTATATTCTCCTTCCAATAGTAACTCCACCAAAAAGCATAAAAATTTTAAAAAATATGTAATGAATAACATATATCAAACATTTAAAAATAAATATGAGAATTTTTTGTTTAGTTGTGTATTTGTATCAATTTATATATATATATATATATATATATATATATATATATATATATATATTATTACTAAAATTTAGATAGATTCTTATTTTCTCAGTATTTGGAGATCATTATTTAGTTCCTTTTTTTCCCCTCAATTTCCTTATATAATATTACACCTCTTTCAATGCAAAAGAGTCCATATCTAATCACTTGCTCAACCTAGATTTCATAGGCTTTTCCAAATGACTTATATTTGTTAAACCTTTCAATCACACAATTATCAATACATAATATATCTAAATCATCAAAAACCAAAGGTCCATCTAATGCATGTGTTAAAATATTTAAATTATTTTTAATATAAGAAGTTAATATTTGCTAAAAAATTTAATTGATAGGATCTTGCTAAAAAAATTCTCTGCTATCAATTGAAAAATAGGATTCCAATGTTACCAACTCAAGGTCCCTATTCCAGGTTGTGCAGAAAAAAGAGGCTTTGATGGAAGGAGATCAAAGAATTACTTCAGTAAGATTTTATCTCCATCTAATCTCAATTGCATGAGTCCTTGAATGAGGAGTTGGTGAGATTCAAGCATAGTTTGAGAAAATTGTAAATTAAGAAGATTCATGGTTTAAAAGTTAGGGCTAAAATAAATTGGCTAAAAAATGGAGATAAAGGCTTTGATTTCTTCTTTAATTATATAAAGGAGAAAAATGCTAGGGAAGAAATTGGATCAATCTAGGTGAATAATCAACATATAAATGGTCTTTATTTGGTTATAAATGAATTTCAATCTTTCTATTAAAATATTTTCTTTGTTGAAGATAGCGATGTTGACTATAAAAGATCCCAAGATCATTGGGCACAAGTCATCCCTAGGAAAATCAAAGAGGAAGACAATGATTGGCCTACTAGAGATATCTCTAAGGATGAGATTGTAGGATATTAGAATATATAAAAAGGATAAATCTCCAAGTATAGATGGGCTTGCTACAATTTTATAAAAAAAAATTAACTAGATTAGGGTTGGGGTTAAGGTTCAATTAGGATAAGAATTAGAATTAGGGTTAGGATTAGAGTTCAACTATAGTTCAAAGTTAGGGTTATAGTACAATTAGGACTACTATTCAATAAGTGTTCCCTTAGGGCTATGATTAGAGTTATGAATCTAAGATTAGGGTTCAATTAGGGTTATGATTAGAGTTATGAATCTACAATTAGGGTTCAATTAATGTTCACTTAGGGTTTCTTTCTTGGGAGAAGTTTATTGTATGGTACATGTGTATTTTATAAAATTAATATGTCAAGAATTAGTTGTAGATAAATACTACATGTGATTTTTCATATGGTATTAAATTGTAGATTAAAATTGATAATAGATTTCCTTCCTTCTTTTGCATTGTAGGCTACCATAATATATGGCCTTCAAATCCTATTCATATTTGAGCTTTTCTAAACTATACAACATGACATCCAACAAATAAATTTGTTATGCATTTTTTCCAAGCACAAATCCTTAGAATTCTTAATGTGTTACTTAGGTTAATTGTTTATTGCAATAAATAAATACACACTAATATATATTATGGATTTGAGGGAAAATATTAAAATATTTATATATATAGAAAAATTTAAATGCAAGGGATTCAAGTACATACCTTTGCTTTTGTTAATATTGATGAAGATAAAAATAAGGTTGATGAAGGCCAAATTTGATGACATGATCTTCCTAAAAAATTGAATATCTTTGCTCTATGTGGCACTTGAAATTTTCTACAAAACTATAACTAACTCTACCTCAGATTTGTGACTTTGGACCTATTTTGCATCAATAAATATGAGCTTTGACACATGCCTCCTAATCTAGCATACAATATGTAATTAAATGTTCAAAATAGTTGGGAGTAGTGTTGAGATTGGTAAATCTTTGGGAAGGTCCAATGCTTCACCTTTGTATCTCTCCCTATAGATAGAGGTAGAGATTAATATAGAATGAGAGAGGCAAAGGGATAAAAATAGATAGAGATATAGAGAGAGATAGATGGAGAAACAAATATATAGAGAGATAGGGAGATAGAGGGGATATATATATATAGCGAGAGAGAAAGAGATATGGCAAGATAGAGATATAAGGAGATACAGAGAGAGGGGGGAGAGAGAGAGAGAGATAAGTAGAGAAAGATATTAATGTTTTATTTTTTGAAAAATATGTAATCTTTTAACCATTTTCCTATATATTTAGTATTAAGATTTTACATCTTTTAACAATTCAATATATAATACAAATAAAATATAGTTAATAATTTAATTAACTAGCATACCTATTAATTAATAATATATGTAAACACAGAGTTATCTTTTATGAAGATGCCTATTGACTTGAAAAAATGCTTACATTTTCATGAATATGAATTTGGAAAGCAATCAATTTGATTTCATTATTGTTTGTGTCATTGTTTATCTCAATTCCCATATATAAGGGTACACATTGAAATTTGAAATCATACCAACTTGTCTATAACAACAATCAACCAAGAACAATAAATTTAAAAGCAAAAATGGTCATCAATCATTAGATTTAGTATTGACAGCATCAAAGAAGTATATCATGTCAAAATGGCATTAACTAACTTAGATATATCTGTTGAAAGGGACCTTTTGTATAATGTGTGAAAACTTAACATCATCTTGTTTTTCATGCTTCAAAATTTTCAATTCTTTTGTTGTTACACCCATAATTTCTTTTGCCACTTCTTCAAAAGTTGTAATCCAAGTGAATGAAGTATGGTCTTCCACTTTGCATTTAAGTATATATTTATAATCACATTTAAGGAAAGTTTTATCACATATTCCACAATACCACTGACCATTTTCATTAGTGTTTACCTTCTTTTTACAATGCCTATCTCCAATTTTCAAGGGGCATGTTGTATAACAAAAAATTTCTACCTTAATGAAAGATAAGGTAGCTTTTATCACTATCCAATAAGGTTTACCAGAGTTGGCAAGGTCTTGATCCTGTATTTGTGAGATACTGGGGTTAGAAACAAATAGGGTTAGGGTTGGGGTTCAATTACGGCTAGAGTTTAATTAGGGTTAGGGTTCAATTAGGGTTAGGGTTAAGGTTATGGTTTGGGCTAAATCAGGGTTAGAGTGTAATTAGGATTAGGGTTTGGGTTCAATTATGGTTAAGGGTTCAACTAGGATAAGGGTTAGGGTTAGAGTGTAATTATGATTAGATTTTGGGTTTAATTAGGGTTAAATTAGCATTAGATTAGAATTAGGTTTAGCATTAGGATTATGGTTAAGGTTCACTTAGGGAGGGTTAGGGTTAGAGTTAGGGTATAATTAGGGTTAAAGATAGGGATAAGCTATATTTAGGGTTAGGGTTGAAGGTTAGGGTTAGTGAAAGAATTGGTGTTAGAAATAGGCTTATGGTTAAGGTTAGGGCTAGCATTAGTGTTAGGCCCTGGGTTATAAAACACTAAATGTAACCTTAATCCTAATGCTAATCCTAAACCTAATCCTATTAAACTATTCTTCATGCTAACCCTAACCCTAATTTTGATGTAAACCCTAACCTTCATCTTAATGTTAACCATATTTATAACCCTAACTATATCTCTTAATCATAACCATAAGCTTAACTATATCTCTAACCCTAATCCTAACCTAAACCCTAAACCTAACTATATCTCTTAACCCCAACCTAACCATAATCCTAACCCTAAACTTGATCGAGAACATAACTATAATGCTAATCCTGATAACCTTAACCCCAATTATTACCCCAAACCTAACATTAACTATTAACCCTAAACTTGACAACAAACCTAAATGTAACCTTAATCTTAATGCTAACCCTAACCCTAATTTTGATGCGAACCCTGACCCTCATCATAATGTTAACCATATTTCTAACCCTAACTATATTGTAGCCCTAATCCTAACCTAAACCCTAACCCTAACTATATCTCTTAACCAACCTAACCTAACCATAAAATCCTAACCCTAATCTTGTAACCTTAACCCCAATTATTACCCCAACCCTAACTATATATATTAACCCTAAACTTGGCCCTAAACCTTATTGTAACCCTAATCCTCATGCTAACCCGAACCTTAATCCTAAGCTTATCTTGATGATAACCCTAACCCTAATTTTGATGCAAACCATGTCTGTCATCCTAATATTAACCCTAACCCCAATCCTAACTATATATTAACTCTAACCCTAACCCTAACTATATCTCTAGACCTAACCCTAACCTTAACTATATCTCTTAACCTTAACCCTAACCATAATCCTAACTAAATATTGATGATATAATATTTTTTTATTATAATATTATAAATATACTAAAAATATATTTATATATTTTAACTTAACATTTAAATATTAAATTATATATATTATTTTCTAAAATTGAATTACAAATATTATACTATCATATTATAATATATTAATTATTATAATAATTTAATATAAAATATAAAAATATAAAAATAATTTATTTAAGATATTACATGTATATAACCCTAACCCTAATTTTAATGCAAACCTTGTCTCTCATGGTAATATTAACTCTAACCATATCCCTAACTATATATTAACTCTAACCCTAACCCTAACTAGATCTCCAAACCTAATCCTAACCTTAACTATATCTCTTAACCTTAACCCTAACCCTAATCCTAACTAAATATTGTTGATATAATATTTTTATTATAATATTATAAATATACTTAAAATATATTAATATATTTTAACTTAACATTTAAATATTAAGTTATATGTATTATTTTTTTAAATAATATTACAAATATTATACTATCTGTAATGCCCGTCGTGCAAACCCCAGAGAACACACACAATGCAATAAAAAAAAAATTAAATAATAAAAGTAAACATGCAATAACAATAAACCATAACCACATAACATATTACATAGCATTAACACACTTGGTTCTCTGGGGCACGCGAGGTTACATCGCAACAACTAAACGGAAATAAAGATAGCAATTACAACATAACCATTTACTTTATAATAACCATAAACAATGATACATCCCATAACCATGATGCGAGCATAATAAACATCACATAATACATCCATAGTAACTCTCTTAATAAAGATACAAATAATCCTAACTATTACATCATCGTTTTAATGTTACATTACAATCTTTTGATAAATGAATTACATTGAATTTCCCAACATGGGGATTGATACAAGAACCATGAAATATGAAATGCAAATGTATACTGGTACAACTCCACTGCGGAATGCTGAGAAGACAAGATGTTGATGGGGAACCCAACGGGTGCGGAGCACGTTCCACCCAACCATGTGACTTACAAGTAACTCACCCCCCGTGCTCAGAGGTGACGAGGAAGTGAACCCGACTATGAATGTCAAACCGACTCAACAACAACATGATACTAAACAAGTACAACTCAAAGTATACAATGAACCACCATCAACGTTCACAAATCACATAACAAGTTAAACTAAGAACTCATCACAATAACATGAAGTACCATCAATTAACAATCATGAAACAAGTTCACAAAATCAAAAGCATCATAAAGATACAATATCTAGAGGAAACTACAAACAAAGCACAAGGGTGACAAGTGGAGAGTGTCATCGCATCGCTCTCATGGGATTCTCCTGGCCCTTCCTCCAATCGAGGCGCCGGCACCCATCTATGGATCTCCTGGCCCTTCCTCCTAACTGAGGCGCCGACACCATAGGGTAGCTAATGCGGAGCCGATAATCTCTCATGAAGACGAGACTACGACTTTGCTGACCACGGCCTTCTCAGTCTATCACTAGTCTATGGTAGCCCTAGTGCATAGCCGAGGAATCCAATTTTTTATTATCTTGTGTTTTTTAACTACCCAACTCCCTAAATTCTATTTTTTTAGGTTATCACTTGTTTAACTACTCTTTCGTGGGTTATCCTGAGCCCTTCCTCATCCTGAGGCGCCGGCACCCACGAAGAGCCACTCTCCCTATGACCCCTAACATATCACAAATCGGCAAGGGTTGAACTAAATCATAGAAACCATAATACTCGAATCCACACACGCGAGGTAATATTCCTCTCGTGACAACCCATAATAAACTATCATAAGAAAATGTTCAACCCTTCCAAGCATAAATCATTAAGCTTCAAAACCAAAGGTATAACTAAGATGAAGACAACTTCAACACTAAACACGCCTCTGGACTAGGGTTACAAGACAATAGGGTTCCCACATAGACAACACAAGGCGATAAAGGAAAATATAACATAACAGGAAATCTCACATCACATTTTGCAAGGTTGCACCAGTAAGGTTGATTCCATTCCCAAATGAATAACTCAATACGGTTGTCACAATAAAGCCCACAATCACAACTAATGGATAAAATTTTGTCTAACTTATTTGTTTAATCATAACAATAATTGAATAGTGCCCATTTAAAATATATAAAAATTGCTCAATTAAAAAAAAAAAAATTGAACATTTAAACACCTTTCAAAAACTACATTCTTAAAATCTAATAAATTATATTAAAAAAAATTAAAATTTCATTTGAATAAATAATATTAAATAATTATGATTTTGTTTTATTTATTAAATAAAATACATCATAATTATATTTTTATAAAATTATAAATACCTATCAAAATAAATATATATATATATATATATTTATTTAAAATAAATTTTAAAAAAAAAACAAAATAAACAAAAAAAAAAACAAACATCTGAAATAACCAAAGGGTCGTAGCCCTGACTGCTCGCAGCAGTCGTATTGACTGCTGTGAGCAGTACGTACAGGGGGCGAGGCCGAGGGTACGGCTTCGGCCGTCCCTTCGCCCTCCCCTGTACCATTGCTTATATAAAAAAAAATATAACATCCTTTAATTTAATAAAAAAAAATGAAACCAATATGGAAATTTCGATTCTAGTGCAATTTATAAACCAAAACAAAATGTTGAATATATCGATTTCAATATAAAATTAAAATTTGTTTCACTATCATTAATAAGAATGATAAGGCATACGGCCGATGCATATACACATTAAAAAAATCTAAAACAATACAACGAAAATAAATATATATATATAATTATTTGAATATACTGAGTAAAAATACAGAGGGTAATTATAATTAACAAAATAACAGATAAACATAGAGCAAAGAATAGATTTAGCCATACTTAAAAATATATATCCAAAACCCCCAAATCTATTTTTTCAATAAAGAAATCATTTTTCTTAAAAACTCTATTTTTGTTTAGTTGAATATTTCAAAAGGTAAGGGTTTTCTGTTCTGACAAAATTGGTACAGTACAATAACTATATTTTTCTTGATTTCTAGTCACAATATATTTCCTAGTTTGGAGTTCAAGCAGTAGTTCTTTATTCAATTACATTTCTCTTTCTAAAGAGTTTTATTTCTCTTTCACCAAATAAATCCAATTTATTTTTCCTGTTTTCTAAAATTAGAAGACCAGAGAGAAGGAGTAAATTAAAACTTGGAGTCCTGCACTTATTTGAGAACCTGATGAAGACTGTTTCCGACGGTCTTTATGAAGAGCTTCTCCTTTCTGCCTCAAATCTCCTCTGAATCATCGTGCTCAATTCTCGAACCGATTCTTTGTTCAGAAAACTTCTCCCAAGCAACCCAGTAACAGAATTCCAATTCCTTTCAAGAACTCTCCTCAAATAAAACAAAAGAAACCAATATCCTTTCTCAATTTTTAGAATACAAAGCCAAAATCTTATTCAACTGCTATAACAATCCTCCTCTGTGTGTGTGTAAAACTCACAAAAATTCTTAATTAAATAAAAAGGTAATGTCCCTCTCTTCAAAAACTCTAAAAATCAAAATTAAAAGAAAATCATTCTTTAAAAGCAAGCTTTTTAATTAGATCTATATTCCTATTCGTTTGCACAACTTTTCATTCTTTTATTTGTTTTTATTGTTTTAATTTCTATTTTTGCAACTTTACTTGCACATCACATTACTTATTTAATTTAAATAAATTATTCTAATAATTATCCTCCACCAGATAATTGATTAAAATAATTAAGACACATTTAATATTTAATTCTCAATTAATTGAAATAGATGACTTTCAAAAATAATTAAATCATTTAAATATTTAAATAGAACTTAATCTAAAATTAAAATAAATAACTATTTCAATTATTAAAATAAATCATAACTATAAATGCCATCTTAAATAAAATATGACAAAACACATAACACAAAACACAAATGGCGACAATTACATAAAAATCAACAATACCAAACAAATGAGACGATCTGACATCATGGAACAGAGGACTTCGTCGTCACCTCTGTTTCAACATTTAACCGTTGGGCTATTGGGTGCTCGCCCTGTCCTGCCGAAGTAGGTGGAATCGAGACTTGTACCTGCAAATCCTGCATACAAGTGAAGTTGTGTACATGTGCATACATATATATATATATAATCAAAGCATCAAATTAAAGTACTGCATTGTGAGAAGGAATTACAACATAACAGGGCACTCGCGAATGAGTGATGCCATATTGTCCTTCATCACACCTATTCTAACAATTATAATATAACCAATCAATTAATATTTCTAACTAAAGATCATCTCATAACATATTAAATTAAATCACTGCATCATATCATAATTCAAAAAATCCACTGATATAACCAACCATAATGTCATATAAAATAATCATGTCCATAATGAAATAACAACATCATCAAACATCTAACTAGCCAAATCAAACAATAACAGTATCATCATAGTATCTGAGTATCAAAACAAAACATAACACTACTGAGTCCAACAAGCAACCACGAGGGTTATTACATCCTCCCCCCCTTAAATCTGGCTTACTCCTGTAAGCCAGAAAACAAGGGTAGGATTCTCTCATACGGGAAGCATCCTCCCATGTCGCTGAAGCCTCATCATTGGGATCCCACTGGACCCTCACCTGCTCAATATCCCTGCCTCTAAGAATGAGCCTCCTATGCTGCACCACGGCCACGGGCTCTAGAGCTAGTTGCCCGTCCTCGACCTATAGAGCATTCCAATCAAGAACGTGAGTAACATCCAAAAAGTAAGGTCTAAGAACTGATACATGAAAAACATTGTGAATCCGCGACATACTGGGTGGCAATGCCAGGCGATAGGCAACAGGACCAATATGCTCTAACACCTCGAATGGACCCATGAAACGGGGTGCAAGCTTAGAACCCTTTCCATAATGAATAGGGCTCTTCTGAGGACGAACTCTGAGAAACACTAGATCTCCAACTGCAAACTGTCGATCTACTCTATGTGCATCAGCAAATTTCTTTTGCCTGTCTTGAGCTGCTACTAGATGCTCTCGAATGCGAGCTACTTGTTGCTCCATGTCACGAAGCATCTCAGGTCCAAGAAGAACCCTGTCCTCTAATCGATCCCAACTCAGAGGGGTACGACAAGGATGACCATACAAAGCCTGATATGGAGCCATGCCAATCGAACTGTGATAACCATTATTGTAGGCAAACTCAACCAAATGCAGGTAGTCCTCCCAAATAGACTACTGGTCCATGACATACATACGAAGCATATCCTCAAGCACCTGATTTACTCTCTCAGTCTGACCATCTGTCTCTGGATGGTAGGCAGAACTAAAATTCAACTTAGTCCCTAAGGACCGCTGAAGAGATGTCCATAATGCAGAAGTGAATACTGGATCTCTGTCAGAAATAATCCTGCGCGATATCCCATGCAATCTAACGATATCCTCCATGAACACCCTAGCCACCACTGAAGCAGTATATGAAGATCGAATAGGGGAAAAGTGGGCTACCTTGGTCAACCTATCAACAGTGACCATAATAGTGTCGTGTCGCCTAGAAGACATAGGCAACCCAACTATAAAATCCATAGAAATGATGTCCCACTTCCACTCTGGAACAAGATGCAGCTGCAACAAACCTGCCGGGTGATGATGCTCGGCCTTCACTCTCTGACATTCAAGACACCTAGCCACAAAATCAGCAATTTCATGCTTCAATCCTGCCCAAAAATATAGTAAACAAAGATCAGCGTACATTTTCTTAACTCCTGGGTGTGCCGAATAAGGAGCTCTATGAGCTTCTGTCAAGATAAGGGTACGAAGACCCTCTGCAGGAGGTACATACATACGGCCTGCATAGCGCAAAACACCATCTGAATCCAAAGAGTATCCTGCAAATTTACCTTCCAAAGCTCTACTCGACTCAATCTTTGCCTTCACTACTTGATACCAATCATCAAAAGGAAGAGCTACAATAATCTGACTCTTCAAATCAACCTCAAGAGTCATAGCGGATAACTCATGCTTGCGTCTGCTCAATGCATCTGCTACAACATTCTCCTTGCCTTGAATATATTTCACCTCAAAGTCGTACTCACACAAAAATTCCATCCACCTTCTCTGTCTCGCATTCAAGTTCAGCTGCATGAAGATGTACTACAGACTATGGTGATCTGTATGCAACTCGAACCAATGCCCAAGGAGAAAGTGTCTCCACCTCACCAAGGCATGCACAACTGCGGCCAACTCCAAATCATGAGTGGGGTAATTAAGTTCAGGGTCTTTTAGTTTCCGTGACTCATAAGCAATCACTCGACCTTCTTGCATCAACACAGCCCCTAAACCTTCCAAAGAAGCATCTGTACAAACAACGAAATCCCCTGCCGGATCAGAAACTGCTAAGATTGGAGCACTAGTCAACTTATCCTTAAGAGTTTGGAAAGCTAACTGACACTGCTCAGACCAAAGAAATTTCTTTCCCTTCCTCTGCAAAGAGGTGATAGGATGAGCCAACCTAGAAAACCCCTAAACAAACTGCCTATAATATCGTGCAAGTCCCATGAAGCGGCGAATCTCTGAGACATTTGTGGGTGCGGGCCAATCCACAATGGCCTGAATCTTTGCAGGATCAACTGAAATTCCCTCACCAGAAATCACATGGCCCAAATACTAAACTTTAGTCTTATAAAAGTCACACTTTTTAAGATTGGCAAACAACTGATTATCCCTTAGGCACTGTAACACCAGTTTTAGATGTTCCTCATGTTCCTCCATCGACCTAGAATAGATCAAAATGTCATCAAGAAACACAAGAACAAATTTATCCAAGTATGTATGGAATACTCCATTCATTAGACTCATAAAGACTGAAGGTGCATTCGTTAACCCAAACGGCATCACAGTGAACTCATAATGTCTGTATCGAGTTCGGAATGTGGTTTTGTGAATATCTGCATCTGTAATCCTCAATTGATGATATCCCAATTTGAGATCAATCTTAGAGAACACCTTTGCCCCTTTTATCTGATCGAAGAGATCATCAATTCTGGGTAATGGATATCGGTTCTTCACTGTTACCTTATTCAACTGCCTGTAGTCAATACACAAGCAAAGAGAACCATCCTTCTTTTTCACAAATATCACAGGTGCTCCCCAAGGAGAAACACTTGGGCGGATAAAGCCCTTGGCCAACAATTCTTCCAACTGAAGACGAAGTTCCTGAAGTTCCTGTGTTTTCATCCAATATGGGGCTCGAGATATAGGCTCGGCTCTAGGTACCAGATCAATCCAGAAATCCACATCTCGCTTTGGCGGCATTCCAGGAATCTCCTCTGGAAACACATTAGAAAAATCCTTAAGAAGGGGGTAATCATCCAATGATAACCCCTGACTATCCTCTGATTCCAAGTCACTCACAGATACTGCAAAGAGCTGACAACCCTGTCGGAAGTGCCTTTTGAGCTGCATGGTAGAGATCATATGTAATGAGATGGGTCTCTGAATACCCAAGATCTCCACCTCCTTACCAGAGTCATACATGCATCGCACTGCTTTTCGTCGGCAGTCAATCATGGCACGATGTGCACCCAACCAGTCCATGCCCAAGACAACATCGTAAGAACCAAGTGGCAGGATTCTGAGGTCTACCTTAGTTGACATTTCACCTATACTCAAATTACAATCCTGCACAAGCTTCTCTACCATGACCCTTAACCTTGATGCTAATTTGACATGCCATTTTACGCCTTGGCTAATTGCCACCAAACCACATCGCTCAACTACTAAAGGTGATATAAAGGAATCAGATGCACCAGAATCAAAAAGTATAGAAATGCTAGAATTGTTCAACACACCTGATGCCTCAACCAAAGTGTTCTGATGAACTGGTTGATGATTATCCACTAAAGCGAACACACGATGAGATCTCCCTGCATTGCCTACTGTCGACTCTGATGTTGCTGGCCTCTGATTAAATCTGGAAGTGTTCTTCTGAGGACACATCCTAGCAATATGCCCCTGCTGTCCACAAGAGAAACACCCAGTGCCTCTGCCAAAACCCCTGCCCCCTGATGGAGCATTTGACTGTTGAAAACTCCCATGACTCGATGCTGACTGGAAACTAGGTGCAGGCTATGCAAATCGTTCCTGACGAATCCGGTTCCTATTCTGATCTCTACGAAACTAGGAATTGCCACCCTGTTGAGATTGAGTGTTCTTCTGTCTCGACTACTGCTGTTGAGGCTGCTGCTGCTAATGACCCCCTTTCGAGGGTGGGTACCTGTTCCTGGAAGATCTTGCTCCCTGTGACTACCCTCCATGAGTAACATAACCAGGTGCGGGCATGCTGCCAATCTGTACTCTAATGTGACCACCCAAAGCCATGGCCAGATTCTCCTCCACTAAGCGAGCCTTCTCAACTGCCATTTCCATCATCTTCGGCTCGAAGACTCGTACGCAACCACTGATGTGGGCATTTAAGCCCCAAACAAAATGCTACACTAACATGCCCTCATCGTGGCTAATCCCTGCATACTGCTTCAACTCATAGAAGCGTCTCTCATACTGCTCCACTGACATAGACAACTGCTTGAGATCATGAAACTCGTCAGCCTTGCGTTGCCTCCAGTGATCTGAGAGGAAGCGAGCCCTGAACCTATCTAGGAACAATTCCCAAGTGACCATACTAAGATCAAGATGCAACTTCTATTCCTCAAGGTGCCACCAAGTAGACGCGAAGCCTCGCAAGTGCATAACTGTGCACCGTGCCTTGGTATTGCTACCGTAGGGGTGCATGGCGAAGCAATGATCTAAATCAATTAACTAGGTCTCAGCCTCAAGACCTCCTCCAGAACCATCAAAAGTAGGAGGGTGTGCCCTCATCAGATCTCTCATATGGCCTGCTATGACTGCATCCTGAACCACATATGTATCCCTGTGCCTAGGAGACCTCTCTCTCTCCCTCTCCACCTGGTGTACCTCATCTGGCCTGGGTCCCAATCGGTCAAGAATCTCTCCAAGTATATGTTGTAACTGACGGTCTAGACCTGGTTGTGCCAGATTCTGGCCACCTGATGGAATGCTGTGAAGACTCTGTTGTTCCTCATGCTCGAAACCATGGGAACTAGGAACTGAGGGGCTTCATTGGTTTTCTCTACGACTGGCACCACGGCCTCTTGCACGGCCACGTCCTCTACCTCGAGGCATAGTTCTGCGCAACAAGATAAAGTACAAAATGAGCTCAAGAGTTGCACATACGGTAACCTAGTGGACTACACTAACCCAAGGACCCTAGCGTTTGCAATCTGGCTCTGATACCAAGTTGTAACGCCCGTCGTGCAAACCCCAGAGAACACACACAATGCAATAAATTTTTTTTAAATAATAAAAGTAAACATGCAATAGCATTAAACCGTAACCACAAAACATATTACATAGCATTAACACACTTGGTTCTCTGGGGCACGCGAGGTTACATCGCAACAACTAAACGGAAATAAAGATAGCAATTACAACATAACCATTTACTTTATAATAACCATAAACAATGATACATCCCATAACCATGATGCGAGCATAATAAACATCACATAATACATCCATAGTAACTCTCTTAATAAAGATACAAATAATCCTAACTATTACATCATCATTTTAATGTTACATTACAATCTTTTGATAAATGAATTACATTGAATTTCCCAACATGGGGATTGATACAAGAACCATGAAATATGAAATGCAAATGTATACTGGTACAACTCCACTACGGAATGCTGAGAAGACAAGATGCTAATGGGGAACCCAACGGGTGCGAAGCACGTTCCACCCAACCATGTGAATTACAAGTAACTCGCCCCCCATGCTCAGAGGTGACGAGGAAGTGAACCCGACCATGAATGTCAAACCGACTCAACAACAACATGATACTAAACAAGTACAACTCAAAGTATACAATGAACCACCATCAACGTTCACAAATCACATAACAAGTTAAACTAAGAACTCATCACAATAATATGAAGTACCATCAATTAACAATCATGAAACAAGTTCACAAAATCAAAAGCATCATAAAGATACAATATCCAGAGGCAACTACAAACAAAGCAAAAGGGTGTCAAGTGGAGAGTGTCATCGCATCGCTCTCATGGGATTCTCCTGGCCCTTCCTCTAATCGAGGTGCCGACACCCATCTATGGATCTCCTGACCCTTCCTCCTAACTGAGGCGCCGGCACCATAGGGTAGCTAATGCGGAGCCGATAATCTCTCATGAAGATGAGACTATGACTTTTCCAACCATGGCCTTCTCAATCTATCACTAGTCTATGGTAGCCCTAGTGCATAGCCGAGGAATCCAATGTTTTATTATCTTGTGTTTTTTAACTACCCAACCCCCTAAATTCTATTTTTTTAGGTTATCACTTGTTTAACTACTCTTTCGTGGGTTATCCTAAGCCCTTCCTCATCCTGAGGTGTCGGCGCCCAGGAAGAGCCACTCTCCCTATGACCCCTAACATATCACAAATCGGCAAGGGTTGAACTAAATCATAGAAACCATAATACTTGAATCCACACATGCGAGGTAATATTCCTCTCGCGACAACCCATAATAAACTATCATAAGAAAATGTTCAACCCTTCCAAGCATAAATCATTAAGCTTCAAAACCAAAGGTATAACTAAGATGAAGACAACTTCAACACTAAACATGCCTCTGGACTAGGGTTACAAGACAATAGGGTTCCCACATAGACAACACAAGGCGATAAAGGAAAATATAACATAACAGGAAATCTCACATCACATTTTGCAAGGTTGCACCAGTAAGGTTGATTCCATTCCCAAATGAATAACTCAATACGGTTGTCACAATAAAGCCCACAATCACAACTAATGGCTAAAATTTTGTCTAACTTATTTGTTTAATCATAACAATAATTGAATAGTGCCCATTTAAAATATATAAAAATTGCTCAATTAAAAAAAAAAAAAAATTGAACATTTAAACACCATTCAAAAACTACATTCTTAAAATCTAATAAATTATATTAAAAATAAATAAAATTTCATTTGAATAAATAATATTAAATAATTATGATTTGTTTGTTTGATAAATAAAATACATCATAATTATATTTTTTATAAAATTATAAATACCTATCAAAATAAATATATATATATATTTATTTTATTTATTTAAATAAATTTAAAAACAAAATAAACAAAATAAACAAAAAACAAACATCGGAAATAACCAAAGGGTGAAGTAATACATTTTGCTTTCCTTGTGGTCGTGATATAACATTGACGATGCGATGCTGGCGGGCCGAGGTCTGACCGACCGTCCTTATTCCTCCCCTGTACCATTGCTTATATAAAAAAAAATATAACATCCTTTAATTTAATAAAAAAAATGAAACCAATACGGAAATTTTGATTCCAGTGCAATTTATAAACCAAAACAAAATGTTGAATATATCGATTTCAATATAAAATTAAAATTCGTTTCACTATCATTAATAAGAATGATAAGGCATACGGCTGACGCATATACACATTAAAAAAATCTAAAACAATACAAACAAAAATAAATATATATATATATATATATATATAAAATTAATTGAATATACTGAGTAAAAATACAGAGGGTAATTATAATTAACAAAATAACAGATAAACACAGAGCAATGAATAGATTTAGCCATACTTAAAAATATATATCCAAAACCCCCAAATCTATTTTTTCAATAAAGAAATCATTTTTCTTAAAAACTCTATTTTTGTTTAGTTGAATATTTCAAAAGGTAAGGGTTTTCTGTTCTGACAAAATTGGTACAGTACAATAACTATATTTTTCTTGATTTCTAGTCTAATATTTTTCCCTAGTTTCAGTTCAAACAGTAGTTTTCTTTATTCAATTACATTTCTCTTTTCTAAAGTTTTATTTCTCTTTCACCAAATAATCTAATTTATTTTTCCTGTTTTCTTAAATCAGAAGACCAAAGAGAAGGAGTAAATTAAACCTGGAGTCCTGCACTTATTCAAGAACCTGATGAAGACTGTTTCCGATGGTCTTTATGAAGAGCTTCTCCATTCTGCCTCAAATCTCCTCTGAATCACCGTGCTCAATTCTCGAACCGATTCTTTGTTCAGAAAACTTCTCCCAAGCAACCCAGTAACAGAATTCCAATTCCTTTCAAGAACTCTCCTCAAATAAAAAAAAAGAAACCAATATCCTTTTTCAATTTTCAGAATACAAAGCCAAAATCTTATTCAACTGTTGTAACAATCCTCCTCTGTGTGTGTGTAAAACTCACAAAAATTCTTAATTAAATAAAAAGGTAATGTCCCTCTCTTCAAAAACTCTAAAAATCAAAATTAAAAGAAAATCATTCTTTAAAAGCAAGCTTTTTAATTAGATCTATATTCCTATTCATTTGCACAACTTTTCATTCTTTTATTTGTTTTTATTGTTTTAATTTCTATTTTTGCAACTTTACTTGCACATCACATTACTTATTTAATTTAAATAAATTATTCTAATAATTATCCTCCACCAGATAATTGATTAAAATAATTAAGACACATTTAATATTTAATTGTCAATTAATTGAAAAAGATGACTTTCAAAAATAATTAAATCATTCAAATATTTAATACAATTTAATCTAACATTAAAATAAATAATTATTTCAATCATTAAAATAAATCATAACTTATAAAAAGCCATTAATTCCTAAATAAAATATGACAAAACACATAACACACAAAACAATAAATGACGGCTAATAACACCTAAAATTAACAATACCAAATAAACGGTAGACTGACTGGACATCATGGGACCTGGATGACCATCGCCACTGCTTTCTCAACATTAACCATACAGAGCCACCGCCCGGCCAAGCAGGTGGAATCGACTTGTACTTGCAAATCTTGTACACAAGTGAAGTTGTGTACATGCATACATATATTACATATATATATATATATATATATAGCATATATATACATATATATATATATATATATATATATATATATATATATATATATATAACTTGATGACGATACTGTGAGAAGGGAACACAACAGGCAACTCGCAGTGATGCTAAGGTTGTCCTTCATAATCACAACCTATTCTAACAATTATAATATAACCAATAAATTAACATTTCTAACTAACAATCATCTCATACCATATTTAATTAAATCACTGCATCATATCATAATTCTGAAAATCAACTAATATAACCAACCATAATGTCATATGAAATAATCATGTCCATAATGAAATAACAACATCATCTAACGTCTAACTAACCAAATCAAACAATAACAGTATCATCATAGTGTATCCCAGTATCAAAACAAATCATAACACTACCGAACCAACTAACAACTAGGAGGGTTATTACAAGCTTCCACTCAGAGACATAGTTATCTCAAGCACAATTTTTATGCAATAATAGATTTCCAAGAGAATGTAACAAACCTTACTCCTCTTCCAAGTTTACCATTTTTCAAGGCTATCTATAATAATAATAATAATTGAACCTATTACTCATCCCAAAAAATAATAATTAATAGTTCTAAGCATATTTCAAGTATGGTAAATGTCACCCCTTCTTTTTTTTGTTTCTTACAGTATCTATAGAACATTAAACCAATATAATGTAATATTAGAAATTGTGTGATCATAAATAATAGCATGCTAATCTTTCAAACAATATAACACCCAATTTAAAAAAAAAAATTAAAAATTATTTGATTGGTATAAACCATCGATAATATAATTGTAATCACTTATATAACACTAATGACAATAATTAAAATACTCCTCAAAAGATAAATCATATAAATTATTCATAGCAATGATTTTAAAATATATATTAGTTTAAATAAGTAAATAAATGAAGAATTATTTATATTTAAATGGCTAGAATGTGTTTAAAGTAGAAAATGGTTTATAATTAATCCTAAAAGAAAGCCACGTATAAATTAAAAAAATCTATTAAACTTATCACATGCCTTTAGAGGAATATGTCTCTAAAGAATATTTACTTTTAAGATCTCTTCTTTTTATGAGATAGTGATTTTAGCTATAAAGTGTTTATTAAATAAGTGAAGATTCAAATTAAATATGCTTCTTATAACTCTAATTTAGTATCACCCAAAATGCAGCCCTCAAATTGTTGACCACCTCATTAGTTTTGATTTATTTTGTCTCTAAGGCTGCTGGAGGAAAGAAGAATACCCAAATATCTTTAACAAGCAAAAGAAAATTAACTATGTCTAGCGCAGTTTGAGAATTATTAAACTTAGATTAGGATTCTATGCACATTAAAAATAATAATAAATTAGGGAGCCTAATTTTATGGCAGCTACAAAAGCTTAGAGAGGACATGCCCCGTCCAAGCTCTCTTTCAGCTTATTTTAGTTTATTTATTTATTTTTAATTGTCTACAGGAGGATATGGAAGCAGTGAGTTTCTTTCCACGCTTTTCTTGTCTCTTTTTTTCTTTTTGAAATTAATTTAAATTTAAGAAAAATTATATTGTGCAACTACCAAGTCCTTCCCCTACTTTCACATGCTCCAAAATGTTTTGTCCATTTTTCTCTGCACAGTTGCTTTAATAATATCAAACTTCTACAGACATACTGCGCAAATCATACACTAATTTCTTTATTTAAAATTACTAAGAGTTTAGGGATAAATTGACTTAAATTTGCAGTTGACTGACTTCTTGATCACAAATTAACTTCTCATCACAGAGAGTACTAAGTGTAGATTTGATATGGGAAAACAATACAGTACATTATAGGTACGTTAACTGGAAATCCCATTAGGGTAGAAATGTGTAACCTTTTTTTTTAGCTAATCGTTTGAGAAAATAGAGGTCGAATACAAATGCAATGGAAATTGTTGCAATAAAATTTATACTGCTCTTAAAGTAGTTGACTAACTAAGCTTCAACAGTTGGAGAGTCCTTCCAATTTCCATGTTTTATAGAATATTAAAAAAAAATCAGTTTAAAGTCTTGACCCACTTGGTAATATTTTGATTCGTTAGTTTAAGATTTATTAGCATTGATATGTTGAGAGCCTTGTTACACTTCCCTTGCATATATTTTGTAAGCTAGAATAATCAATTTTTAAACAATCGAGAAAATAAGAGAGGAATAAGTATTGGTTAAGAGAACAAGTGAAGGAGGAATAAGAATTAAGTGACCTGGAAATAGCACTGGTGTATCTAAGTAGCTTGCATGTGCTCGAGGATCTTTGTTCTGTCTCTTTTTAACACACCCAGAAGTGAGATACTACACTTATGCGTCCAATATACATCCTTCGCAGTGGCTGCCTCATAAACTCATATGAAACCATGGTAATCTGTTACCATTTCAACCTGTGCTTTATTTGAGAATATGCAATATGTATGCCATGTAGAGTAGTTGAAAAGTTTTCCCCGACATTACTTAGTCTCTCCTTTTTCTGAAAAGGCATATATTGGATACAAGAAGAGCACCAAAGAAAACAAATTGCCTGCAACTTCGACAGCCATATGCCAAGTCCCTTCAAAAGTCATCGAAGGTTTTCCCTTTTCGAATAACAAGACCTAAGGCTTTTTATTGAATATACTCTTCTTTGCTCACAGCCCTTACATCCATATGCTCTACTATTTATTTATTTTCAACCCACCCTGTCTCTCCATTTTTTTTGAGTGAAACTAAAGTGGATAAGGAGAAAAGAAAACCCAGAGACTCGTTACAGCCTGCCACTCTGATGCAAAGTTCAGTCTCTCCCAAAAACGAGAAAAAGAAACTATTCGCCCCTATACTGGGAAGGTTGTTTCTTCCATCCTCTATTTAGCTACCACTGAATTGATTGGGGATCCCTAACACCCAGCCTACTTTAATGCCTCATGTTTCCTTTGTTTGCAAGCAACCTAGCTCATCATAATATTACCCGATTAAAGCAGTCAGATCGACTGGTAAAAGAAAATATTAATTATTTTGCAGGCATCATCATTCCCCAATGGCTTGGCATGCCTGCCATAAATTCTGGTGAAGAGGGATGTCAATGTGGAAAATAATATCAAAATCCTTGTATTAGATGAATCCCCTTCCAACCTCAGCAATACGTTTTTCCGTTAACTCTCCAAAACTGAATCTGTTTACAAAATTCTCTTATGTGAAACTTTAAAAAAAGGTCCTTCACATTAACAACCATAGCTGGTCAAATCGACGTCCTTCCACACCTACTCATTTTCAAGTAGTTGTAGATTAAATGACAATAAATTTAAGACCATTAAAATTAGCCGACAATGGTTTATGGTTGCACCAACTGCTGCGCCCATGAATGAGGTTCTCGATTCCCCACCCCTAATAACGAAAGATAGATCTCAAAATATCGGGGTTGTCAGAGATCTTCGATTCTGGGCTCAAGACAAGATTTTTCCAATTTTATTTTATTTTTACACTAAATTAACTGTCTGTCCAGACTTCTTCTCTATTTGAATATAATGTTAAGCCTCTCTTCTTTTCGAATTTAGCTTGCATATTGGCTAAGTAGAGAAATGGAAATTATACTTTATACTTTATTATAAATTCAATAATTCATTTCCGCAAATCTAATATAATAATATACGTAAAATTATTCTATTCCATTAAGTGTTAGATTTTATCAATTTACTTTAATTCAAGAATGTAAGCTTAAAATCTTGCATAGTGAAAAATCAAGAAAAACAATCTTGGAGACTAGGACAGATGAACTTATTTTTTTAAATGGTATCACATGATCGAATTAAGCAAACAAATTATTATACAACTAATCTTTCTTGACCAATCTAAATATCACCATTGACATGACAATGTGTAGATGTCCAAGGATAATTACCTATAACGAAAATGGGCAATATTACTATATCCAAGTATATAATATGTACACTAATTATGATTACCCTGAACTAAATGAAATGATATCCCATAAAGAATTTGTTACAATTTTCAAATAGTCTCTTGAATTACAATATGCAATGAAATGTCTTCCACAAAAGAGATATATCATAGGAAATATGTTGCACATATTTGATATTAATATCTTGCCATAGTATAGATAAGTTTGGTAATAAGTGGCAAAGATGAGATGGTTTATACAAAACATAAAATCATTCTAAAGTGGTATAGCTTATATGGCTTACATAAAATAATGAACATGACATAATAATTCACCTACACTAAGACTGAAGGTTTTGGATAACACAATATTAATGTTGCAAAGGAAAGACCTTCAAATGGGTTAAACCCTAGTTTAAGGATACAATATCATCAACTATTTTCTTTTATAAAAATACAATCATAAGGATGAAAGGAATAATTTTCAATCAATATTCATTGTAAAATTTATGGCCTAGATTTCAAAAAGAAATACTTCTCAATGATGTACAGTTAATATATATTGTAAGTAGCATAATTTTAGGACTAAAGGGGTTGTGAGTACGAAATGAAGGGAGGGCCTTACACATTTGA
>VDFB02124644.1:0-20396 GCA_007258455.2 Sequoia sempervirens | reverse complement strand
CAACAAAAAGTAGTTTTTTGATGTTGTGAAGTGTGCATGCATGTTTTTCACATTCCACCATCTTTTTCATGATCTTTCTACCACCTTTGCATGAAATAGCATAGTTTTCATGTTGAAAGACATATAATATCAATTCAAGTTTGAATTCCATTGAAAACTAATATACAATTGAAGTTTGGAGGGGAACAAGCTTTTGGAAAAGTCAAATTGTTGAGGAGTTTGAAGAAAGAAGAAGCAAAGGCTACATAATTGGGTTGAACTGCTCCATTTGAAACTTTGGTTTTTTAGGTATGTGAAGTCTTTGCACATTTTATTTCATTCTATTATGGCTTGCTTTCATTTTTGATATTTTGCATATTCCATGCTGATCATGTTTGTTTGTGATTATAACCTTAGGTTTTCAATGCACATTTTAAATTACACAATTCTATACACTTGCCAATTACATTTTTAAACCACATCTCTTTGAGGCATTTTGTTATTTAACAATTGACTTACCTTGTGTATGCTTCCACATTTTGTATACACATATATATGACATACGTTTTAAGGAAGTAAAATAAAACATCATTTCTCAATCCTTTATTATGAAATTGCATACCACTCTTCGAAGTTTTCATTGAGGTATTTTGTCAAACAATTATACCAAGCAGCTCATTACCTTGTCTATGCTACCAATTTTTTCATACATCTCTCTAAAAATTTGGAATATACTCCTCCCACATTGATAGATCTTAGAAACTGTTTTGGTTTTCATCTCTATTTCTAAATTTACCTCATCACTAAACCTACCTCATCACTTTTATTTGTGATAAATTTTAAATGTTTCCTTGATTAGTCTACCTACAAGGGATTCTAACCTTTCCCTCCTCTGTTAGAAGACTCTTTATTTAAGGCTAAGTTAGCAACATGGGGAAAGGTGTAGCCTATGTTGCAATCATGGCTCAAAATGGAAGCATGGACAAAAATTTGAATTGTGATGCAACCAGGGGAGGTCCTGCAACACAACTAAACAAAAAAAATCAACCAACAACAACAATTCACAAGTCACAATTCTCAAAACTCTTCACTTTTCACTGAATTAGCACTCTTCCTTCTACCAGTGCCAACTCATTCAATCGGGTATTTATTCTCAATAAGATTCTTTTAGACCAAGACTTGAACCATTTCAAGGACCCTTCAAGGTACACAATCACATGCCAACAAACCACTATTGGTTACTTTGTAAAAACTTTCTCAAATTAGGAAACTTTAGCAAAAAAAACTTATCTTGAAACTTGACCAAAACCTCCAAACACATGTGGGAATTAATTTATATGTATTAAAACCAAATAATTCACAATTAGTTCTCAGAAATTCATCCACCAAGATGCCAAAACCAAAACCTCAAAATGACCAAAGTGCAAAGGGAAACAATATTTGACAGGGTATTACATGGAAACTATGGTGCATATGAAGCCATCCATCTAAGCCTATGAGATCATATTAGCCTCTACAAAAAGTCAGCTTTTGCTATCTCGAGTGGTTTCAAGTATTAATGGATTTTCACTTACGAAAAAATTGTCAAATGCAGTAGTGCAAAGCTGCAAAGTAGTGCAACTTTTGTTCAACAACTCATGTGACCAAATGGACTATTCCAATGCATCTGAATATGTATGTTTATGCTAGGAATTGTCCTCTTTCGTACCCAACACATGCAAAATTGCTCCAAACTACATTCAACCAGATTGATCCCTTAAGAGTCCAAAGTGCAAAATGGCTACAAATTTTAGCATGGTTTTACTCTCGAATATTGTGATGCTTAGAAACTTTGTCTAATCCTATAGGATCATGTTGGGCCCCTCTACAAAAACTCTTTGGCTATCTCGAGTGGTTTTTCCGTATAGTGGATTTTCAATTTTACGCAATGCAAGCAAAGGAAAAGTTGTAAGCAAATTTCATTCTACAACCCATGACCAAAACTATTCAACACATCCAAATAATGTGATTTTACATTAGAATGGTCCTTTCACATTCCAAATATGCGGAATCACCCGAAATTACTTTCAACCGTATCCATCCCTTAAGAGTTCAAAGTGCAAAATGACCGCAAAATTTAGCATGTTGTTACTTGAATAATGTGATGCTTAGAAAATTCTCATCTTATCCTATAGGATCACATTGATCCCTCTACAAAAACCTCTCTCAGTTTTGGCTATCTCTAAGTGGTTTTCTCGTGGCGGCAGATTTTCACTTAATGGAAAAAGTGTCAAATGCAAGCAATGCAAAATTGCAAAGTGGTGCAAATTTTGTTTTGCAACTCGCAGGACTAAACAGACTATTCCAATGCATCCAACAGGTATGTTTCTTATGTTATTCATGGTCCTCTTTCACACCCAAATATGTATAATCTCTCCGAGCTACGCTCAACCAGATCGATTCCTTAAGAGTCTAAAGTGCAAAATTGTTGCAAATTTCAACATGTTGTTACTCGGATACCATGATGCTTAGAAAATTCTCATCTGATCCTACAAAATCATGTTGGGCTTGTCTACAAAAACCTCTCTTAGAGTGGTTTTTCCATGGCAATGGATTTTACTTGATAGAAAAGTGTCAAATGCAGTAATGCAAAGTTGCAAAGTGGTGCAACTTGTTCTACTACTCATGTGACCAAATAGACTATTCCAATGCATCTGAATAGGCATTTTTACGCTAGGAATGGTCCTCTTTTGTACCTAAACACACATAACACCAACTACCTTCAACCGAATTGATCCCTTTATGAGTCCAAAGTGCAAAATGGTTGCAAACTTCAACATGTTACTTGAATACTGTGATGGTTATAAAATTCTCGTCTGATCCTATAGGATTATGTTGGGCCCTTCTACAAAATAATCTCTTGGTTTTGGCTATCTCAGAGTGGTTTACTTGTGGTGGCAGATTTTCATTTGATAGAAAAAGTGTCAAATGCAAGCAGTGCAAAGTTGCAAAGTGGTGCAACTTTCGTTCTTCAACTCGTGTGACCAAACGAACTGTTCCAATGTGTTTGAATAGGTATGTTTACACTAGTAATGGTCCTGTTTCACACCCAAACACAAAGAATCACTCCAAACTATGTTCTACCAAATCGATCCCTTAAGAGTCCAAAGTGCAAAATGGTTGCAAACTTGCTACGTTATTATTCGTGATACCGTGGATGCTTAGAAATTTCTATCTAATCCTATAGAATTTTTTAGTCTCTACAAAAAAACCTCTCACGTTCTTTTTCTATCTCATAGCGACTTTCCAATGGCGGAACATTTTAACTTCTGATGGAAAAAAGTGTCAAATGCGTTGTAAAGTTGTAGCGGTAAACTTCATTCCGTGAACTCGTGTGACCAAATGAACTATTCCAATGTGTCTGAATAAGTATGTTTATAGTATACATGGTCCTCTTTCACACCAAAACATGCAAAATTTCTTGGAGCTACATTCAACTGGATCGATCCCTTAAGGGTCCAAAGTGCAAAAAGGAAGCAAACTTTGATGGGTTGTTACACAGAAACCATGATGCTTACGAACTCTTTGTCTAAGCCTACGAGATTGTGTTGGGCCCCTCTACAATAATCTCTCTCATTTTTTCTTACCTTAGAGTCATTTTCCTATGGTGTCCAATTTTTACTTGATGGAAAAAAGTGTCAAATGGAAGCAATGTAAAGTTGTAAAGTGGTGCGACTTATGTTTTGCAATTTGTGCGACCAAACAAGCTGCTCCAACACATCCTGATAGGTAGGTTTATGCTAGGCATAGTCCTCTTTTGCACCCAAACATGTGAAATTTCTCCAAGCTATGTTCAACCGACTTGATGCCTTATGATGGCATTCAAAATAATGGAAAAGAGAAACATATACATGATAGTTAAGAAGTCTGAGTATTCCACACAAAAAAATATGATCATTGGTGCAAAGCACCTTGCTCCTTCATTTGATGAAGAAGGTCTAATTCAGTGGTTTTAGTCATTATAATGTCAAATAAGGCCATGATAGGCCATTTTGTAATATTGTTTTTAGTTTTGAGTTAGTGTGGGGTCATTTGAGTCAATTATGTAAGTACAAATAAGAAAATAGCATTGGTGAAGGCATTGTAAGAGATTACTAATGTTGCCCTTGTTCAAAATTTAGAATTTAGGCCTTAAAAGAAAGGCTAGACAAGGTGAAAAGAAGAAATTGCTTGAGAATAAGTTAGAATAGGTTGGAAATAGGGTGAGGTTGTGGAGTTTGATGTGTTCAAATGGTTTGCAAGGACAAGGGAGGTCAAAAGTATGTTATGGCATGATGCCCTAATTGGGAATAGAGGGGTTTTGAATGGAAAAGAGAGGTTTGAGGGAGTAAAAGTGGGGAAAGTCAAGGGGCAGCACAATTTGGTGGTCAATTAAGTTTGTGCAGGTAGAATGAAGAGTGTTGGAAGATGTTTTGAGGTTGTATGACATTTGGATATTGGGTTTTCAATAAACTCTAGTGAAATTTAAGAAAAGTGAGGGTTTAGAGGATAGTGGGGTTAGAGGGCCAATCACACGCTAAAAATTATGGATTTTGTGGATTTGTAGATTGGTAAATGTTTCCCAATGGTGTTTTGCAATTGGAAGAGTGATTGAGAGTGTGTTGCTTTGTTAAATAGACATATTCGAGGATCTAGGACAATGTTGAGTCCATTTCCTATTTGTATTATAAATTATAACTTGCTTTCTCCTGAGTCCATTTCATATACAAGAAATAATATTGCAAAAAGTTGATATATAAATCTTTTGATGTGTTTATATGGTGACACATCAAGAACATAACAATTCATTTTGCACTATCAAGATTATGCTATGAAAATGTTTAAAGACTATTGAAGATAAATGTTTTTTATGATAATGTGTCAAGAAGTTAACTACTTCATCTACTCTGAATATTATGTTTTGCAAGTGTTGTGAAGATTATGTATCCTTTGCTTAATTAAGTTGTTCCAATCAAAGGATTAAGTATATTGAAATTTTTTTATGAATCATTTCATGGAATACCAATTGAAAACATGTTTTTTGCTTTTAGATAAAGTTGTTTAGTATCAATTAATTAATATTCAAGATAAAGCATGAAGGACAACAATGATCAATGCTAGGGTAACCAATTAATAAGTATACATGTGAATAAGTCAAGCATCATGTACATGTGAATAAGGGAAGCACAAGTACTCAAAAGCACATAAGCCTTGAAGTATACACATGAATACATAGTATACACAAATTAATACAAAGTATATGCATGATTACAAGGTATATGCATGAAAACATGAAGTCACAAAGTATACATTGGAATACACGTAAGTCATAGAGTATACACATAAGTTGTAAAGTATACACTTGAATACACATAACTCACAACTATTGAACCATAAATTTAGAATGAAAATATGGACACCATAGATAAAAAATATTTGTATTAACCAAATAGCCATGTATGCATACATCAATATATGTCCATATAAGTATGAAATATAGGTACAAAATAGCCATATAGGATTACAAGAATTCCATATAGGCATACAATGTCAAATATATCTAATAGAAAATATGTACAAAACTGCCATGTACACATACAACAAAGGGCTCTAGAATCAAAAGTCATTTCTCTCCATGCTCTGGAAATAAATTATTTCCCTTTGCTTGTTGATCAAATGGCGATAGGTCTGTCACTCATTTGTGTTGCACTCGAGAAGTGCTCCTGCTACTCCTAGTGTTTAGTTCATGGTGAAATTTTAACTGTTATAATAAGAAGTAAAGACATTAATATATAGAAATTATATTATAAAAAATGATATATACTTAACAAAATAATCACTTACCACCATCTCATGATCATTCTCCATGAGAGAAATATTCAGACAACCATGTTGAGGTTTGCTCAAGCCTTGTATAAACCATCCAAATAGAAATTAAACTATGAATCAATAATGGTGTGATTTTTTACTAACTAACATCTACAACAATGATTGTAAATTGAAATTTACTAATTTTCCTCATACCTCCCCTATCAGAGCCATTGAGGATTGTATAGCAGATGAAACACTGATCTCCATTTCCCTTGTCACATTTGGAGGTGTTTTAGCTTGCAACATCTAAAAATAAAACAATAAATTATTCAATTAAAAAAACTACAATAGTGATCCACATCATGACTTATAATGTATGAGATAATGAACAAAATTTTGAGTACTTATTAAACTATATATTTCTAATTATCATACTTACTATTTCCCCTATACATATCTTGTTCGAAAGGACATGTTTTTAGGCATTTACCCATAGTAGCAAGTCGATGAACTATTTGATCAAATTCTTTCATAGACATTTACAATAACTATGGTGGCATAGAAGGAAGTGAGTGTTACTTGTTTTGGAAAAAATGCCTCCGAGAAATAGGAGTCTCATGGTGATGGAATTCCATTACAAACAAATGCACATCATGGCATTCCATCACCATAAGACCGCACATTTCTTCCGGGCATTTTTAAGTTCATTGTCTTCTCTATTGTAGTATTAACACTATTATGCTTTGATAGATATTTTCAAGCCATAGTTTGTTGGATAGGCTTTTAGCCATAGCAACAAGGAAGTGAGTAGTTTGATAAAATGCTTTGGTACACATGTATGGAAAATGTGGGCTATCATAGAAAGGTGGTGAGTTGTTTTGAAGAAATGCCTCGAAGAAATGTGGTCTCATGGTGGTGGGAATGGAGATTCCATCACCATGAATATTGTTCGAGTCCCCTCAAACTACTATCTTATTTAATACTTTATTGCTTACTATTATGCTTTGATGTATTTTTTCCAAGCATCCATAGTTTGTCATGTAGGTGCATCTTTGCAAGCACATGCCTCCATGACAAGCAAAAAGTAAAAAGTGAATTGTTTGAAAAGATGTCGAGCAATAAAAAGTGGTCTCATGGAATGCAATGACAAGAAAATGCAATTGGAAGTTGCTCTTAGACTTATTACAAATTCTATGTGAAGTAATTGCATCACTGCTTATGTTGACTCCTGGCTCTTATATTGTAGGTTGAAATTTTGTCATTATCAACACCTAGTTATTGGTTATGGAATGTGAGTAATGCTTTGAGTTTGAATGTTCTACAATGCATAATCAGCGATATAAATATAAAATACACAAATCTATTAAGTATAATTCATTATTTAAACTCTTTATTCTATTGCCTCAGTGAAGGTTTGAGTAAATCCACTAGCACTGGGAGGTGTTCCCTTGAAACCTCCAATATTACCCGGTTCAGCATCCAAAATCACATATTAAAATACCATTCATAAAAATGCATTAAAATATAAATAAATTTATAATTGTTTACTAGTTACATACTACTTAGGTAGATTATACTACAAAAATAAGTAGGTCTAGAGCTAGTATCAGAGTCTCAACAACTGTGACCCTACAATTTTATTAAAATTATAAAAATAAATTAGTTAATCTTGCATTTCAAAATCTAAATTTAATAAATTAAATTCAATGAACATGCTAACTTTTACCTGACTATCAATGCCATACGCCTCATGCAAAATGTCATTTTCCCTCTCCATCTCCATAGCTACATATGGATCCTATGTAGCAGCCTCTTGAGTATCGATGGGGTCATATGAACAAGTTTCCCCACAAGATTGACACACATGGGTTCGAAGGCCACCAATCGAAGACTCCACTAGATGGTGTTGTAGAATAGGGCTAGTATGATAAATGACACTCTGGGTTAAGGTGTTGATCGCCTACAATGTCTCTACGTCGACACTCTCCTTTGCAACAAAAGGCATAACAACGTGCTCACGAGGCAGCCTAGCGAGAGCTTGTCTCCCTTGCCGTGTAGGATCTGACTGTGCACCAGGTCTATCCTAAGCCAACCCCCCACCTCTCCCCTGGAAGTCCCTCATATTTTGATAATTTGAGATTTTGTTCAATATGAAGTCACTGTATAGTTTCCTAAGAAAATATTGTGGGACTTCACAATTATTGTAAAGTGTGTAATCAAAGACCATGTACCACTTATCATAAAAATAGTTCATAATTTGTTGGTGGTGGCACCAATGAAAAGGAAACCTCTTCACATTGAGGGTAATATTTTTATTTGTGCCTGGGTCAGTGAATAATGAGCACAAATCACCTTTTGTAATTTTTAAATCCTTTACATCTTTATATGATAGTTTATTTGCATAATAAGCCCTAGCTACCTAACACCTATCTTTCCATCCAATTATTTATTTTCTAATTGAATCTACATTTTTAAGCATATCTTTCAATGAACTTGCTAGGGTCATTCTTTCTACGGTTGAACCATTTGGATCACTCAACCTACTAATTAAATCCTCAATTTTTTTTTGTTGTTCTCAATTTCACTCATTAATTTTTTTGAGTGTTAGGATGGTGTTGAGTGATTGGTGGAGGAGGTTGTTGTTGAGGATTTGGTTACTCTTCTTGTTGAGGATTTTGAGGGTTTGTAGGTTGATTTGCATCTCCTAAAAATTAAAAAAAAAAATCAAATACAGCACAAAACTAACAAATTCAAAACAAAAAGAAAACAATCCTTACCTCTCACACATCCTCATCATTGTGGTGCCAGCCTTGTGAAGAAATAACAACTGTTAGTGAAGATTTTTGCATAATACCTCCTCCTAGAATGCGGGCATGAAAAATGGGGGTTTTGGTCGCAGACACAACAAAAAACACAGTCAAAATGAATAATGAATGAGTTTCACTTTTTTTTTAAATGTCGCAGCAGCATTATAACATGCTCGTATGGGATCATTAATGAGTAAACCTTGTGCCATAAATACTCTTGGCTCGTATTATGACTTTTCATAACTTTTTTTTGAAAGTGGCCACAAATTGGCTACCCATCTCCATGCACCTGCTCATCCATAAAATATCATTTCTTGAGAGAAAAAGTGTTGGAAAATGAAGTCAAATTGGAGTATGTGACAACAAAGGAACAAATTACAAATACATTTACTAAGGCTCTTTCGAAGGATACTTTTGAGAATATTAGGGAGAGGTTAGGGGTCATTGACCCTCCGAAGTAGGTGCACATGAAGGTGCATCAGTCTAGTGAATTAACATATTCTTCATTTATCTGGACTGATGAATGGGTCTACACCGTACGGGGAGTAGAAAAGGTTTTCATTGTTGCAGTATGAGTTGAATGGGTGCACTCCTAAGGGGGAGTGATTAGAGTCTTTGATCTTTTCCATTGATGTCAAAGGGGGATAGAAAGTCATTTGAAAATTGGTTGTAGAGGAAGAGAAGGTGTTCTATTGGAATATTGTGAAGGATTTTGTATTTGATGGTTTTTCACATCATGCATTGCCATCAATGACAAAGGGGGAGATTGTTTTAAGTATGAGCAATTTGGGTGGTGTTGTCATTAATGTTGTCATTGATGTCAACACATTTTAGTATGTTGTAGATTGTACATGTAGAGTTGAGATGTTGCTGAGATGTTGTGAGTACATGGATCTACCTTCATGATGCTATAGATGTGCTGAATTGATGAGTTTCCAAGTGCTTTTGATAAAAATAATAAAGAAGAAAAGTCATAGTTATGAATGTGTTTAGAGTGTGCTCTGGTATGTGCTCCACATTTCTCTTGTGTTGATCCTATGCTTTGTGGATTTGAAGGTTTTATAATGGTGATCTATTGGTGATATCTCTTGAGTTCATGCTTCTAATGTGATGGTATGCGAAAGTTATGTTGACCGGTGTGTGAACTATTATGGCAGAGTTGGTCTTCTATGGACTAGGAGAAATGTTTCTGCTTCACAGTCCTCTACTGTTCTACTTCAGATCTTGTGGATCTAGCATATGTCTTATAATGGTGTTCTATTGGTTCTGGAAAAGATGCATGTGGTTTGGTGATTCAGAAGTCTAGTTTCAGAGTTGTTGTATGTGTTTGCATAGTCTAGATGGACTAATGGAAGAAGTTCGGGGTTTGAAGATTGTTGCATTTGCTGCAGATGTATCTAAAGGAATTTGAGATGTGTTATTGTGCATAATGAAGTGTGTTGTGTCATCTATGTGTCATCTTCTTGTTGGAAAGCATGTAGATCAATGTTCATTTGTGTTTTCATTATGTTTGGCCGACCCGGTGTTTACACTTCATTCAAAGAATTAAATTTAATTAAGGAAGCATGTGGTTGATCTGAGACATTATCTTTTGGTCTTGGATAATTTTTTTATTGGTCCATTCTCATTCCTTTCCATTGTGGGAATGTTGAGTTGCTGACCTAATTTGAATTTATGAAATGACGTTTATGTGGCTGACCTTGTTGAAAGTTTCTAAGGTTGAAGATGGTATAAATGTAAGTCGGATTATGAAGATTTGAAGCATAATGAAAAGTGACAAAGTAATCCACAAATCAAAAGAGAATTGAAGTGTGTGAAAGTGAGTTGAGGCAAAAATTATTCATTATGTTAGATTCCTGAAGGAAGTGAGCTGACGGTTTCTGTAATCCTTTAATCAAGGCTATGAATGTGTGTTAATTGATGTGGTCGATCTTTTGTTCTCTTTGTATCAGTAGGTAGTGAGCCTCCTTGTTGGGCAGTGAGTCCTTTTCATAGGTAGTGAGCTTTTGTATTTGTACAGTGAGTCCTCTTCTAAGAAGTGAGCCCTTGGTAGTGAGCCTATGTATTTGGTTTTATAATCTCTTTATATTGTGAGTTAATCCTCACTGTGGTTTTTCCCTCATTGGGTTTTCCACGTAACAATTTGTTGTTCATTGTGTTTATTTTACTTTATGTTATTTGTGTTTCATGTTCATAACTAATAACAAAATAATGTGGTTGTGGAATTGATAAGTGTTGAAGTTTTAAGTTTGAATTTTGTGACAACTGATTCACACCCCCCTCTCAGTTGTCCTATGCATTTTAACAATTTTAAATATTTATAAATATCACTCAAGAATTTCTTAAAAATGGAATTCATTAAACATTTACAAATCTAATTTAACTTTCCTTTATATGTAGGTTGCAACATGGATTTAATAGAACTATTACATGGACTAAGTTGGAAATTCACTTGATAGATGATGAAAGCTATCAAGTTTAGTAATTTGAGACTACTCTTATTGATTTATTCTATCAAAGTCTAGAGACTTAGTAGTACTTTATATATTTAATGATGGCAACAATGGATAGTACAATCACTATTTACTATATCTAGTAGTCATTTATTGTGCACTCCCAATTTTCCCCTATGATGGTTTATGTTTATATGTGCTCGTTGAGATCTCTTTTATTTTTGTTATATTTCTTGTAAGTTTGAACTACAGTTCATACATTTAGTAATATGCAGGTTTTTTACAACATACTTTTAATTTCTTCATTGAGATATCTTTTGTTTTTTTATATTTTTTCAAATTTTGAACTATAATTCATACATTCAATAATATGTATGTTTTTTAAAACATAAATTTACAAATATTGCAATTTTTTAATTTTCATGGGGGGCGGGTGCATGAAGTTGGGTACCAATTTTCTGGCCACTTATGAATTTTTTTTAAAAAACGTGCTCACGTTATAACGCGCACACGTTATTTCACTTTAAAAAAAAAAAAAAAGTGAAATTATTTTCCTTCGAATACCAACCGAGGCTTGGAGGGCATTTAACAAGGCGAGAGAGGCGTGTTTTTGCAAATTCTACAATTTTTCACATAATGAGATGCATTATGCCTTCGAATTGCATCTAGTTCAATATTCACAAGAATAAAAACATGGGTAATGTTAGGTTTTCTCTTAGCTATCCAACGATGTAATTTTTTTCACTTTCTGACAATGTTAAGCCGTTCATCAATAATTTCTTTTGTTTGTATGTCTCTTTTTTGGAAATAAGTAGTGTTTGGTGTTTTTCTTGTTATAAATTAACCATTCATCAAAATTTCAAATAAATTACATTTTTAGAAACTAGACTCCATTTTACAAGTTTTAAAAGAAAAGAAAAATCAATTATTTTCAAAAATTTCTAGTGCAAGCCGCGACCAAATTCTACTTTAGGAAGTGCCCACATAGAAATTAGTAAAAAATCAAATATTCATTAAAAATTATTAGAAAATTGTGCATCAACTAGATGTTGTTAGCTAACTTCTGATTGTAGCGATTTTAAAAATACTAAAAAAAAGTTCACCATGCTCAAGTCATACAAGAGTTGCTATGTTATGTTTTTCTGACAAAAACAACACCAATTTGTGTACATCCCTCTTTTGAACCCCTTAATCTCAACCATTTTCAAAATAAATTAGTAGTTTAGAAAGTAGACTTGAAGCACTTTGATCCTTGTTTTTGTTCCATCTCAAAATTTTGAGTGTAACTATCCTCAATTTCATGTCCAAGGTCAACATTTCCTGATTTTAGAAAAAAAGTGGCCACTTAAGCCCCCTTTTTGGGAACCATCTTGGTGCACTTACCCTGGGTTCATAAGTTGTTTCTTTTTATTACATCTAAAAATAGAACCATCTAATAGATATTTAAATTCTCTATAACATTTTCTATCAATTAAGGAATCACTACATATCCACATTTTCTTTCTATAACCTTCCACATGTCTTTGGAATACCCATTGCACACAAATGTGTGATTGCTAGTCGACACTCTCCCACAACCCCCTATCTTCCTTCAACTACGTCTTGCTCTTCTCCCTTTGTGGTGCCCATTTTCATATTTTGATATTGGTTTTTAATATAAAATTTTCCACAATTATAGTGCCCCTTCAATTTATTTGGATATGAAAAGTCGTGGACTTTGACTTTCTTTGCTCCTAAATACCACTTGTAATTTACCTTCCATCTGGTGTAATATTCACAACCTTTTATTCTTCATATTTTAAAATACATGCAACATTTTAAACTATCTTTACTTTTTTTGAGAAAATGTGTCTCAACCTTGCAATTATATAAGGTACTTTTGATACACAAGGTATTGTTCAGCCGACAACAATGGGGGGTGTGGGGGGATTCCCCAAAAGGAAAATTTTATTTATATTTTATTATTGTAAATTTGGATTGTTCATCATTATGTCTCATATCTGATGACCAATATTTAATTAGTTTGAATTTCCCTAGAAGGAAACCCTATTTTATGAGGGTGTTGTATTACATATGTGTATTGCAATGTATTCTGAGAGTCTGATAGCAGTTGTGTTGCCTCTGAATCTCTCACTGGTGATACTCTTGTGAGAAGCTTTCTCTGCAAATATATTGTAATCTTTGTGATTTTTGAATAATATATTGGGTGGCTTTTGGAGTGTGGGGTCTAATTAGATTGTGCTTGGTAGACTCTATTCTAATCAATGTCCATGAAGAGACCTCTACACAAAAGCTATGGAAGAAGCTTGGTGAGATGTATCAAGCCAAATATTTAGTGAACAAGATTTTCTTGAGGAAGAAATTGTATTCCTTGAGAATGGAAGAGGGTGGATGAATTACAGAACACCTAGAAGCATTCAATATGCTAGTGGCTCAATTAGCATCAGTTGTTGTCAAAATGGATGAGGAAGAGAAATGTCAGATCTTGCTTTGTTCTTTGCCTAATTCATGGGATTCTCTTGTTATGGTTATTGGCTGTACTTCTATTATATTGAAGACTGAAGATGCGGTGATTTCTTTTCTTTTTGAAGAGATGAGGAGGAAGGTATCCATCAGTGCCAAGGAAGCCCTAAATCTTCATGGAAGACAAGGAAAAAGGAAAGAAGAATGAGAAGCATGACAAATCCAAGTCCAAGGAGAGATCTAAATCTCCTAGAAAGTCCAAAGTTATTTGTTGGAATTGTGGCAAGCCTGAACATGTTCGTAATGAATGTAAAGAAGAAAATAAGAAGAAAAGAAGAAATTTGATTCTAATTCTAAGTCTGAGAAGGAAGATGGTGACACATTCATTGTAGCTTTGGCAACTCATGCAGGTAATGATGCATGGTTAATTGACTTAGGTGTATCTTTCCATATGACCTTTAATAAATATTGGTTTTTTAAATATGAAGAATTTGATGGCTCAGGTAAGGTGTATTTGGGTGATGATTCTCATTTAGACATTGTTGGCTCTGGTAAAGTTAAAATCAGGTTTCTTGATGGTAGAATAAGAAGAATTAATGGTGTGTTGCATATCCCTGGATTAGCATGAAATCTATTAGCTTTAAGCAAACTAATAGATGTTAGTGTTTAGGTAGTATTTTCTAATGTAGGATGCAAGATGGTTAGAGGTGTTATGGTGATTGCTAGAGGTGTCAGATATGGAACATTTTATAAGCTTGATGCATGCACTATTGACTGTAATAGTACTTCACTGAAAATCAATTTTGTGGAAGAGGTGAGGGTTTCACCTTCAACAAATGGTCATGGATTTTGGGTACCCAAGGGTGCTCTTTCTTTTGAATCAAAGTTACCTAAAGAGAAAAATATGTTATGGCACTAGAGACTTGGCCACATTGGAGAAAAGGGTTTAAGAACCTTGAAAAATAAAAACCTTGTTGAAGGTTTGTCTGATTGTAATCTCGAATTTGATTTCTATGAGCATTGTATTTATGGAAAACAAAACCACATTCAGTTTTACTCTAGTTCTCATAAATCTTGTGGTGTGTTGGATCTTATTCATTTTCATGTATTTGGTCCTGTAGATGTTCCTTCAATTGGTAAATCCACATATTATGTTTCATTTATTGATTATTATAGTAGGACATGGGTATACTTTTTAAAGAGTAAATATGAATTTTTTAGTCGATTTAAATAATTTAAAGCAATGGTCAGGTTGCAGATTGGAAAAAAAATTGAGGACTGATAATGATGGTGATTTTTTCTCTCATGATTTTGATAGATTCTATAAATATTGTGGTATTCATAGACAAAAGAAAACTCAGTATTCTCCACAGTAGAATGGAGTTGTAGAAAGAATGAAATGGACACTGACATGGAGAAGGATAGGAGTATGCTGAGTGGTGCTGGTCTAGAACAAAGGTTTTGGGTTGAAGTTGTTGCCACTGCTTGTTACCTGATTAATAGGTCTCCTACATCAGCTCTTGTTAGTAAGACACTTATAGAGGCATGGTTGGGTTACAAGCCTTCATTAAGATATCTTAGAGTTTTTGGTTGTGAGGCATATGCACATGTTCCAAAGGAGAAGCAAACAAAATTAGAAAACAAGGATATGAAATGTATCTTCATCAAATATAGTTATGGTGTGAAAGGATACAAGTTTTGGGATCCTATTATACAAAAAGTAATACATAGTAGAAGTGTTATTTTTAGAGAAACTAAGCCTTCTTCTTTACATTGTAGCTAGAACAAAGTAAATAGGAAGATTTGATTCAATTTCCTTCTACACCTGAGAAAGTTGAGTCGAGGCCCATAGATAGACATGAAGTTGAGGAGAGCTCATCTAGCTTTGAATCTTCAGAAGAGGGGGAAGAACCTCCAAATAATCTTGTTCATAGGTCTACAAGGCATAAACCACCTGAAAGGTATTCACCTAATGATTGGAGATGTAATTTTGATTTGAGTACTAACATGGATGAACCTAGATTAGTAGAAGAGGCATTAGGTATGAATGATGCAGAATCATGGAAGATTGCTATGGATGAAGAAATGACAACTCTAAAAAAGAATAATACATGGGAGCTTGTATGATTTCCTGAAGGAAGAAAAATTGTTGGTTGCAAATGGGTATTCAAGAAAAAATATTGGTTCAAATGGAGGTATTGAAAAGTACAAAGCAAGGTTGGCTGCAAAAGGTTACTCTTAAGTTGAGGGTGTTGATTATGGTGAGATATTTTTTCCTATTGCAAAAATCGCATCCATTAGATTTTTGTTTTCTATTGTTCTTGCTTATGATTTAGAGGTTGAACAAATGGATGTGAAAACTGCTTTCCTTCATGGTGACTTGGAGCAGGATATTTATATGATAGAGCCAAAGCACTATGTGGTTAAAGGTAAAAGTAAATTAGTTTGCAAATTGAAGAAATCTTTGTATGGCCGGAAACAAAGTCCTAGGATGTGGTACAATAAATTTGATACATATGTGTAGAATTTGGGATTTGAGTGTTCTAAATTAGATCATTATGTTTATTAGCCGATAGGCTATATGTGTGAACTTTGGTTAGAATTCTTTTCAGCCTTCCCAGTTTTTAACCATTTAGGCATAAGGCTCTTAGTTGGAAAAAAGGTGGTAGATGTTTTTTTATTTTTTAATTAAAAGCGCTTAGCACGCTGATAGAGAAGGCCAACGAAATTAAACACTAGATGGAATCAACATTAATTGTTGTATGGTTTCCATGTAGTGGCAATGGTTGTAAGAAACACCTGCCATTTAAAACCTCAAAAAACAAAGTCAATGTCTACACAATTTTCAATAAGGAATTGTTGGGTGTCCTTCTATGGCTTTACCATCTATCATACCTGTGAGTGAGGGAAAGCTTCTATGAAGGTGCAAGTGTGATTATCCATTGTGGAATTTTTGTGAAGGTGGTTGAAAGGTTATTTTGTGTATTTTGCCTGGGGTGATGGTTGCAAAAGCAATATAAAAGTGTCAACTGTGATAATTCTTTGCCCATTTTTTGTTGGCGCTGGAGAAAGAAGGGAGTAGAGAGAAAGCAAGTAGGAAGAGGTGCATTTGAAGCAAGCAGAAATAGGTGTGGGAAGAGGTGCATATTGAAAAAACCCTTTCTAGAGTATTTCTAAAACAATTTATGTTATTTTCCATAGGGCATTGTCGATTGTTGTTCTCTAGGTTAGGTTATATTGTTTCATTTATGGTTTTCGTGTAGTCACGATGGTTGGAAGGCAATTATTTTTGTTTTTGCATTGGTTTGTTATTGTGAATTCTTGTGTTTTGTGGGTTTTCTCATCTAAGTCATTGTTGAAACCAATATTGTTTCATTTATGGTTCACATTTTCTGGTGAAGGTTTTGAATTGGTTTGTTACTGTGATTTTTTGTAGTTTGCTGGTTTTTCCATCTGGTTCACTATTGAAACCAATATTGTTTCATGTATGCCTTTCATTTTGTGGTGATAGTTGTAACACAACAAATTAGTTAATATTATACAATTTATGTTGCTTTTTGTAAGGCATTGTTGATTGTTGTTCTCTAGCTTACACTATATTGTTTTTATGGTTTTTGTTTTGTGGCGATGGTTGCAATGCAATGAAATAGTTAATGTTATAATGTTTATGTTGTTTTCCATAACACAATGTTGATTTTTTTTCTCTAGCTTAGGCTATATTGTTTCCTTTTTGATAAGGTGTTGTTGAAAAAAGATTATGTTGTTTGTTGAAACCAATATTGTTTGATTTATGGTTTGCCTTTTGTGGTGATGGTTTTGCATGGGTTTGTTACCGTGATTTTTTGTGTTTTGTCGATTTTCCCATCTGGGTCACTATTGATACCAAGATTGTTTCATTTATGGCTTCCATTTTGTGGTGATGGTTGCAATGAAATAAAATAGTTAATGTTATAGATTTTATGTTGCTTTCCATATGCCATTGTTGAGTGTTGTTCTCTAGCTTTGGCTATATTGTTTTATATTTGATTCACAATACATTAGTAAATGTTATAGAGTTTATGTTGTTGTCCATAAGGAATTGTTGACTATTGGTCTATATCTTTGGCTATATTGTTTCCTTTCTGATAAGGTGTTGTTGAAAAAAAAAGAATTTGTTAGGTTGTTGTTGAAACCGTTATTGTTTTATTTAAGGTATGAGTGTGTATGTCTGTATATGCATTTTCTACATGTATCTTTGAGGTCATGTGTTTATCTATGTAGACGCATAAAAATGTCCTCATAACCATTTTTATCCATTGCATGGTTTATTCCATCATCTTCATAATCATTTCTTTTCATATGGCCATTACATGTTTCATTCATTAAATATTTCATTTGATCATTCACATAAAACCATTAAATATTACATAATAGTTTATAAATCCATTTCATTTGGACATATTTAAATAATCATAAAATAAATCCTTCATTAAGACATTTTCACCTATTTCATAAATGCATTCACATAAGCATTTCATAATCCATTTCATTTAAATATGTTTGTATAACCATAACTCATCCATCATTAACCATATCATTTTTACATATCCATTTCATATTTTGTGCATAATCATTTATCAATTGTTAATTGATCATTTAGTCCATTAAATTATCATATCATACACAAGCCTTTTATCCATTCACCATATTCCATTAAATAATGTAAATTAATGAAATCAATCAATCATTTAATCCATATTCATTAAATCAGTCATACATGCACTTAATTCTAAGTTTTTAAGCATATATTATGGCATAAATCATCTTACTTATTTATTAATTTCAAAAAGGAATTTTCCCATCTCACCATTTATCCCACATTTCTCCCACAACTTGGATTCACCCCGTGAATTCAGCTATAAATGCATGCTTCCTCCTCACATTTCAATATACAACAACTTCAATCTCATTCTAATCCAATTCCATAAAAATTCTTGTGCTTTTGCTCATAAAATCTGAGTGCAAATCCAAGATAAAGGGAAAATGATAGAAATTGAGATATGTTTCTTTTGAAGATTCATGTGGTTTTGAATAATTTAGCTTTATGTTACATGCATTTTCATTTAGAGATGCTTCATTGAACGTCATGCTAGAAATTTGATTGATGTTTTAAAGATTAATCATTAGGTTTTCAAATTTTCAGCATTATAATCTATATATAGATACATGTCAAGTTTTTAATATCAATATAATTATTTGATTCTTGTTTGGTTTGATTGCCACTTACTCTTATATCTCCACAATTTTTGTTCACTATTTTGAATGTTTATATGTATGTGTGGGAGTGTATGTGTGTATATGATCATTTTCAATAAGGTGTTGTTTAGCAAATAATTTTCTAGGTTGTTGTTGAAACCATTATTGTTTTATTTAAGGCTTCCATTTTGTGGTGATGGTTACAACGCTATATTGTTTTCCATAAGGCATTGTTGACAGTTGTTCTCTAGCTTTGGCTATATTGTTTTATTTTTGATACACAATTAAATAGTACATGTTATAGAGTTTATGTTGTTATCCATAAGGCATTGTCAATTGTTGTTATGTAGCTTTGGCTATATTGTTTCATTTTCAATAAGGCACTATCAAAACCAATATTGTTTCATTTATGCTTTCCATGTGGTGCTGATGGTTGCAAGGAAATTTAATAGATTATGAACTGTCAGGATTGTTTTTTCCCTCTTACATGTGTTTCTTGTTGTGAATTCTTTTTTTTTTTCATTTAAGGATTTTGTTTTGTGGTGATGGTTGCAATGCTATATAATTTATGTTGTTTTCCATAAGGCATTGTTGACCATTGTTCTCTAGCTTTGGCTATATTGTTCCATTTTTTATATGAAATTAAATAATGCATATTATAGAGTTTATATTGTTATCTATAAGGCATTGTCAATAGTTATTTTGTAGCTTTGGCTATATTGTTTTATTTTTAATAAGGTGCTATTGAAACCAATATTGTTTCATTTATTCTTTTCGTGTGGTGTTGATGGTTGCAAGACAATTTAATAGATTATGTTGTTGGGATTGTTTTTTTTTTCCCCCTTGCATATGTTTGTTGCTACGAATTCTTTTGTTTTGTGGTTATTCCCATCTAATCCACTATTTTAAAAAAAATGTTGTGTTGCAGGCTTGTTCTATTTTTTTGGGCATAGCTTCATTAGAATAAAACCTCCTATCCAAATTTATGCATGAACTAATGCGTTACATAAATTAATATGTTAGTTTTTTTTCCATTGTGACTAATTGTGGTGCAAGAAAATTTAACACCTAAATGCATTGTACCATTGAATTTAATCGAATGTATTGATTGATGCATGCCTATGAAATTTAAGATATAATAGTATGGTTATGGACCAATAAACCAACAATTAATTCATGATAACTTCATCACAATCAATAAGAAACCATTAATAAATGTGATCCCATGTCATGTACTCTAACTCCGACAAAATAACAATTTTAAAATGTTTATCAATACCTTCACTTTTTTCCACATAGTTTTTTCCATAAATCTACATACTAACTATCATGGACTATGGAAAAAAAATGTTATTAATTAATACCTTCACTATTTATTGATATATGAAGAACGATATTCTTTCCATGGTCATCAAGCAAAATTTTTTCTTAGTTTTGAAGACAACATGGTCTAATGTTCTTTTATTGTTTTTGATAAAGATGTACAAGCTGGAAAAAAATCCCACACCATAAATTTATCATTTTATAAGGGGAAACCCTCATACATGGGATGTGAGAATATACAATATAAAGAATCCAGACCTTGTTGAGTGTGAATGTTTTATTTACCTATCTAAATAATGTTTCATGA
>VDFB02124643.1:0-75097 GCA_007258455.2 Sequoia sempervirens | reverse complement strand
TTTTTCCAAGCACCCATATAGCTTGTTCAAAAGCACCTATTTTATACTTTTAGCCATAGCAGCAAGGTAGTGGATTGATTGATAAAATGCTTTGGTAGACATGTATGAAAAATGTGGCAGCATAGACAAGGCAAAGGAACTTCTTTTAAAATGACTAAAGAATGAGAAATTCATGGTGATGGAATGCCATGACAATCAAATGGCAGTGAACTCTTTGAAAAAATGCCTCCAAGAAATGAGGGCTCATGGTGATGGAATGCCATGACAATCAAATTTTTGATTGTCATGTCATTCCATCACCATGAGACCTCAAAGAATTTGATTGCCATGTCATTCCATCACCATGAGACCTCATTTCTTTGAGGCATTTTTTCAAAGACTTCACTGCCTTGTCTATGATCTTGCTTACTATTATGCTTTTGATAGATTTTTTCCAAGCATCCATAGCTTGTTCGAAAGCACTTGTTTTAGGCTTTCAGCCATAGCAACAAGGCAGTGAACTATTTGAAAAAATGATTTGGTAGACATGTATCAAAAATGTGGTAGTATAGACAAGGTAGTGAATTGTTTGAAAAAATGCCTCAAAGAAATGTGGTCTTATAGAATGCCATGACAAGCAAATGCAATTGGGCTGCTCCTAGTTATTAGTTATGCAATGTGAAGTAATTGCATAACCCTTAGGCTGACTTTGTAAAAACTATATTGTAATTGAAATTTTGTCATCTATCAACATCTAGTTATTAGTTATGCAATGTGAAGCAATGCTTTGAGTTTGAAAGATGTACAATGCAATGCAATCAATGATATGAATATAAACTACACAAATCTATTTTTTACAATTTATTAGTTAAACTCTTTATTTTATTTTCTCTCTATATCTTTATGCTATGGAAATGTCTTTAATTTTTTTTTTTAAATTTTTTTATCTCCCGTTCTACTTTTTTTTACCTTTTTTTTAAATCTAATTTTTTTTCTATTTTCAAGACTTTTTCCTGATTTTTTCAAAAAATTATACTTTTGGTTTGCCAATTTTTCCCCAAAAGATTTTTGCTGCTATGGTATAAACACATATCTTTTTGTAATATCAATGATACTTTTTGAAACCTCCATGCATTTCTAATCTAAAAGGAAAAGTCTTTGCCTAATCTGTATGCAACCATGCTTTTGACATTGTCAAAAAGAGAAAATATGGATACCATCAATAAAAAGGTTTTGTATTAACCAAATAGCCATGTAGGCATACATCAATATATGTCGATATAAGTATAAAATATAGTTACAAAATAGCCATATAGGGCTTACAAGAATTCCATATAGGTATACATGTCAAGTATATGCAATACAAAATATGTACAAAATGCCATATAGGCATACAACAAAGGGCTCTGGAATCAAAATTCATTTTCTCCATGCTCTAGAAATAAATTCTTTCCCTTTGTTTGGTGATCCGATGGTGATAAGTCTCACACTTGTTTTGCTGTGTTGAGGAGTGCTCCTGCTACTCCTCCTATAGTTTAGCCTCTGGTGAAGTTTTAACTGTTACAATAAGAAGTAAAGACATTAATATATAGGAATTACATTATAAAAAATGATATATTTAACAAAATAATCACTTACAGCCATCTCATGATCACTCTCCACGATGGAAATATTTGCATGCCGATGCTCAGGTGTGCTCAAGCCCTGTATAAACCATCCAAATAGGAATTAAACTACAAATCAATAATGGTTTGATTTTTCACTAGAACTAACATCTATAACAATGAATGCAAATTGAAAATTAGTAATTTTCCTCATACCTCTATCGATCCATCGAGGATTGTATAGTGGATGAAACATCGATATCCATTGCCCTTGTAACATTTGGAGGTGTTTCCACAACCAAAATCTAAAAATAAAACAAAAAATTATTCAATAAAAAAAAGTTACAATAGTGATCCACGTCATGAATTTATAATGTATAAGATCTAATGAACAAAATTTTGAGTACAAGTATTAAACTATATATTTTTGGTAGGCCTTGGAAGTTTGATAGGAAGACCAAGAATGATGGGGAGATGAACACATACTCCATTGTGAAGGATGGGAAGACTTACAACCTTTCACCTCTCTTAGAAAAAGACAAGGAAAAGTATGAAGGGCATAGTGTTTTGATGGTGGGTGAGAAGGAGTTCATGAAGACCTTGAAGGAAGGAGGAGGAAGATGATTCTTCTTGATTATGAAGCCAAAAAGTGAAGCATATCTTCCCACAAAGGAGAAGGAAGATGCACCAAAGGAAGTCCGAGAGTTGTTGGAAAGGTACAAGGACATAATGGTGAATGAATTACCTAGTTCCCTACCTCCCATTAGGGATATAAGTCACCATATTGATCTAATTCCAGGGGCTACATTGCCCAATAAGGTTGCATACAAGATGACACTTGCTTAAACTGAGGAGATTGCAAGACAAGTGCAAGAGTTGATGGATAAAAGGCTAGTGAGGAAGAGTTTGAGCCCATGTGTTGTTCCTCTTGTCCTAGCACCAAAAAAGGATGGGAATTGGAGGATTTTCACTGATTCAAGAGCCATTAATAGGATCACAATCAGATATAGGTTCCTGATGCCAAGAATGGAGGACCTCATGGATTGTCTATTAGGAGAATCTTAATTTTCCAAGATTGATCTAAAGAGAGGGTACCATTAGATAAGGATTAGAGAGGGGGATGAATGGGAGACAAATTTTAAGACTAATGAAGGGCTCTATGAGTGGTTGGTGATGCCCTTTGGGTTATCAAATGTCCCTGGTACATTTATGCACCTTATGAATGAGGTATTGAGACCTTTCATTGGAAAGTTTGTTGTAGTTTATTTAGATGACACCCTTGTGTTTAGCAGGTCTAAAGAAGAACATTTGAAGCACCTTGACATGGTACTAAGGAAGTTACAAGAGGAGAAGCTACTGATCAACATGGAAACGTGTGAATTCATGAAGGAAGAACTAGTCTACCTTGGTTTTGTCATCTCCAAGGGAAGTTTGAAGATGGATCCTTCAAAGGTGGGTGCTATTCTTACTTGAACAACACCAAAATCCATGGGAGATGTGAGAAGTTTCCATGGACTTGCAAGATTTTATAGAAAGTTCATCAAGAACTTTAGCCAAATTTGTGCACCAATCTTGGACACTGTCAAAGGAGGTAACAAAGGTAAGTTTTCTTGGACCAGTGAGGTTGATAAAGGGTTTGAATATCTGAAAATGAGAGTAGCACAATAGCCTATACTTGTGCTCCCTGATTTTGATAAAGTTTTTACCATTGAGTGTGATGCTAGCAATCAAGCAATAGGGGCTATTTTGAGCCAAGAAGGCAGACTAGTTGCATTTTTTAGTGAGAAGATGAATGAAGCAAAGAGGAAGTATTCTTCCTATGATTTGGAATTGTATGCTATGGTCCAAGCCCTCAAAAAGTGGAGGCATTACTTTTTACCTAAAGAATTTTTTGTTTATACTAATAATCATGCCTTGAGTTTTTTGAATGCATAGGACAAACTTAGTCATAGGAACTTGAAGTGGGTAGAGTCTTTACAAGCCTATAATTTCACAATAAAGCATAAGAAGGGCCAAGAAAATAAGGTGGCAGATGCTCTCAGTAGAAGGGCACTTGTAGTGCAAGAGATCCAACTCCAAAGCATGGGGGTTGAAGCATTGAAGGATATGTATCGTGAAGATTTAGAATTCAAGGAGGTATACAATGTTTGTGAGTAGCATTTGAATTATTTTCATGGTGAATTCTTTGAATTTTTATTGCATAATGGTTTTCTCTTCAAAGGAAGCCAATTGTGTGTGTGTAAATGCTCAATGAGGGAGAATATCATAAAGGAGAAACACAGTGGGAGTCTTGGAGGTCACTTTGGTCTTGACAAGACCTTGGAACAAGTTAGGAGATTTTACTATTGGCCAAAGTTGTAGGTGGATGTGAGAAGTATGTGGGAGGCTGCATAATATGTCAAAGGGCAAAGGGAAATTCATCAAATTCATGACTCTATCAACCACTACCCATTCCCAATAGGTCTTGGGAGTGTGTAAGTATGGACTTTGTCTTGGGGTTGCCTATAAACCAAAGAGGTTTTGATAGTATCTTTGTGGTAGTTGATAGATTTAGTAAGATGGCACATTTTCTTCGTTGAAAATGCACCAATGATGCATCTCATATAGTAGGTCTCTTCTTTAAGGAGGTTGTTAGGATACATGAACTGCCTTTAAGCATTGTTTTTGACAAGGATTCTAAATTCATTGGTCACTTTTGGAGGACCTTGTGGAAGAAACTTGGAAAAAATATGTCCTTTAGTTCACCATACCATCCACAAATGGATGGAAAAACTAAAGTGGTGAATAGATTATTGGGAAACCTCTTAAGATGCCTTACCAAGGAGCATGAACAAGCTTGGGATCTGATTTTACCTTAGGCTAAATTTGCATATAATGACTCCATGAATAGGAGCATTGGTAGAAGCCCTTTTTAAGTAGTCTATGGCATGCACCCTAGAGGGGTCTATGAACTAAGATATCTACAAGGATTTGATAAGAGAAGTGCTCAAGGTGAGGACTTTGCTATTACAATCAGGGATATTCATCAACAAGTGAGGGAAACCCTTCAAAAGAATGTTGAGAAGTATAAGGAAAAGACAGATTTAAAGAAGAGTAATGTCCAATTCAAGGTTGGATAATTGGTGATGCCACACTTGAAGGAGAGAATTCCAAAAGGAAAGTATACCAAACTCATGATGAAGAATATAGGACCTTGTAAGGTGGTCCACAAGTTTGGTCGAAATGCTTATGAAATAGAGCTACCTCTTGGGGTGGCAATCTCTCATATCTTCAACATTTATGACTTGTATCCTTTCAAAGCTTCTATGAATGCAGGTGATGGAGAAAGTAAAACAACAAAGGAGGATGAAGATTGGGTGAAGGAACTACTCCCTAGCCAACCTATGACTCTTGAATGCATCCTAGACACCAAGGAAACAAAGAGGACTAGAAGGAAGGTTTACAAGGAATACCTGGTCAAATGGAAAGGTCTACCTAAAGAGGATGCAACATGGATGTCAAGAAATGATATTAAACAACATGGAACTACTATAGAAGACCTGATCTCAAAGAGGACTTGATATCTTTTTCTTGCTTGGGAGTATGGTGCAGGAGCACCCATGGGTCTAAGGGACCTAGAATAATTTTTCATGTTTTTTTTCTTGGTTTATGAATGGAATAAGGTCTTATGGACCATTTCAATTCTTTGTAGTAGGTCTTCTAGGTTTTTGGTTGAGTTTTTGGTCTTGGTGACCAACTTCTTTGCATAACAAGGTCTCCATCCTCCTTTGTAAGTCTAGTGCATCTTGGAAAAATAAAGAAAAAGGATGCCTTGTTGTATCTAGACACCTGAGGGGAGTCACCTTACTTTTTGACAAGGTTTTAAGTTCCTTTGACACATTTTGGAAGGCTTTTTGTGGTCGAGTTGGTAGAAGTTGCTTACATTGCCTTAACTAGGCAATTAGAAGTCAAAGCATGAGATTAGTTGTTTTCCAACGTCTCTCTTTTTAAAAGATAGTTGCAAGAAGTTGGAGGGAGTTTTTAAGAATTCAAATATGCCTCTCTTGGTCAAGGCAAGGTTGATGTTGATGTTTTGAAGAAGTTTCAATGAGAAGTTTGTTGTTTTTCCTGTGTTTTTCTGAAGAATTTGCTGATCCCGTACTTGGTATGGATTGTATGTTCACTTTCATACTTCAAGCCCATAATAGTTAGATATGTATTTGAATAAGATTTCCTTTGGAATTGGAGTGGTGATATTTCATTGAGTATCAAGGGAGATATTCCAATTTCTCTATCAGGTGTTCTGAAAACCCTTAAAATTAGGGTTTTGGGTGAAAAATGTATATTTCTTCCATTCCCACATTGTAAAATTGCTAAATCTCGGTGGGATGGAAGATATAAGGTTGCATTATCATGTAATAAATGTTTTGGAGAATTGTAGGCTCATTTTTGGAAGTTATGCATGAATTTTGGCTTGACATCTCTATGTGGCAAGCATAATTGACAAGCAAAAATAATGAGTTTTTGCTTGATTTTGAAGAATTTGTTTAAAAGGCACTTAGGAATGGTGGAAATAGGTGTGGAGAACTTTTAGGAGTCTGAATTTTGGATTTGGGGTGAAGGGGAGAGCCTAGATGGTCAAGATCTAGGTGTTGGTATGTGAATTAGGCCTTTTGGAGCAGCGGTAGAAAGGGCCATTGTGAGTGATGTTTTGAAAGTCAAGAGGAATGGTTTTGGAACCTTGTAGGGTTCCATCTTAGGGTTATGAATCCATAGGTTTTATGTCTTAACAGTCTTGTGTTTTTTTTTTTTGATTGTCCTACCGGGCAAGGGTTGCAAGCCTTAAGAGAGAGTGAGGTCTAAGTCACCATAGTGATGGGTGTTTGTTGAAACCTAAGTGCTAGAGGGTTGTTAAACCTTGTTTTGAATTAATGAGACATGATCCAAATATTTTAAAGCTTTGTGAGTGGTCCTAGTTGTGACCCCTAGGTGTGTGGGGTTGATCTCTTAAAGAATAGTGGAGTTTAGGACTCCTCAAGAGTATTTGAGAGAAGCATTCAATGGAGTGACTTTGCCATTTGTGATTGTGAGTTTTCCTTCCTTGCCACTCTGCATCATTTCTAAAGCTCATGTAGGCTATTTCCATGGTGTTTGTGGTGGTGGAAGGAGTATTTAAGGTTTGTAAGTACCTTATGCAATAAACCCTCCTTTGTAGGGCTTGATTTGTGCATAGAATAAGCTTAGTCAATAAACATGATGTGAGTAATGTCTTGGAAGTTAGATGAAATGATTGAGGTGTAAATGATTGATTGTAGTATCTTGGTCTTGAGGGACTAGTTGGTAAAAGTGAAAATTTGGTGAGTTGTTTAAGGAATTGAAAGATTCAGAGCTCTTTATCATGTTTTTTCCTTTGAATTTAGATAAATTGATGATGACAAAGGTGTGTTAGGATCTGATGGATATAGGTTGTAACATGAAAGATTGGTTTTGGGTTATTTTCCTAGGTAAAGAAAATTGAGTGGAAGGGTGCCTTGGTGAATGATGAAAGATTGGATTGTTTAGTAACTCTAATTAGGTTTCTTGTGCACAGATCAATCATTTTTGCTAATAAATAAGATGTTTGAAGCTCGAGGATGATAAGAAGAAGTATTGAAATGAGTTGGCTTGTTGTTGCCTTGTGGTTTAAAAATGAAACAATGTGATTTCTGATGAAAAGAGAAAGAAATTTTAGTTTCTTATTCAATTTGATCTTCTCCTGATTCAATTGGGTCAGATGTTGGTGCAGGAGCACCTAGGTCATCAAATACTTTTCAATTTTGTAAAAGGGATGGGTGTTCAAATTTGTATTGAGTTAATAAAAAAAGGTCATGGAAAAATGATGTAAAGCATGTTCAAGGTCATATGAGGTCTTATTTGAATGTATTTAAGGTTATGGGTAAGCTCTAGGTGGTCAAAGTGGGAAAATGCGAACAATGCAATAATGTAATATTGTTAAAAGTTGTTAAATTGACAAAAACAAGGAAATCAGGCATATTAAGGGTTCAAAGGGGTAGTTTCAACCAATGGAAAGAAAGTTATGGAGAAGGAAATATCTTTAAAAGGCATGTAAAGGCGAGAAAAAGTAGAAGTTTGTGTTCTTGTAATTAGATTTTGAAATAAAAATTCCCTGTTTTCAAGTTTGCAACATTACTCCATTTTTTTGTTTTCTTACATGTTGGTAATTTAGGAACACATAAAGTTAAATCATAGTGTGAATACATGTAAAGAGGAGTTAGTTTCCAATTTCAAGAGTTGGACTTGGTTAGTTTTTGGAAACAAAAGAATAGGAGGCAGTTTTCAGTGCCCAACAAAGTCCTTTTAGAAGCAAGTTTGAGAGTCCAATAGGATTTTTCTTCACTACTCCACCAATGTAGGTCAAGTAAATTAGTAGAGTAGGTTAATGTTAGGATTTTTTTCATGTTTTGATGATTGTAAGTGTAGGGAAAAGAAAGAATACCATGGTGGAGTTGCTGCTACACTAGAAAATAGAGGATTTTCCTACACAAAGTGATACTATAATCATGGGTCATGAATAAATAAAGCTTGTAGAGGCTTGGAAATGATGTAGAAGATCTTGGAAGACATAAAAAATCATGTTCTAGGTGGTGGCCAGAGAAATAGAGGTTTGCAAGAGTATTTTTCACAAAACCCTCCTTGATTTGTGCTTTTACACCTTATAAATGAGGGTTTATTGGATCAAAATATTTTCATGGTTTTCATTCCCTATAAATAGTGAAATATTGAGTTATAAGACATGCTTGAAGATTTTTTTAAGGTTTTGAGTGATTTGGAATGGTTTTGAAGGGGTCTCCTTTGTAAAGCAGGCCTAATCTACTAACCTTTCTTCCAAGCAAAGTCTAAAATATGATGATTTTCTTTATGTCAAACATCTAATAACTTTGATATGTTGTGATGTGTTGGAAAGTGTTTCTAAATGTGCATTGAGTTTTTTAATAAGCTTTGAGATAGGAATGTAACTACCCGATTCAATGGTTGATAGACCTCCTAGAGGAATATGATATTGTCTGATCAAAACAAATATGTTTGTTTAAACAATTGAAAGGGTGATATTGAGTGCTTGGTTACTATCAAAATAATGGTATGATTAATGTTTCTAAATTTGGTTAAGGTGTATAAGACAGGCTTGGTGACTTTGATGGTTGGATGGGTGAGTATTATGAAGCCTTTTGAGCAAATTGGTGATTAACCACAAGATGATAATCAAGATTTTGTTGTAGCAGGAGTTTGTAACCTGTAAATAGATTACTGCAGTTAAAATATGGTGAGTACAATGCTTGATAATGGAATGATAATAGTGAGGTATGGTTTAGTTGATTTGTTGCCTTGGTGAATAAATGAAAGGATGAATTGTTCAAGTGTTAATAATACGGTTTATGTTGTTTTTATGGTGGTTGAGAATGATGTGAATCTAATTGATTAAGTTAAAGTTTTCTTTAATATGGTTTTTGCTTTGAATGAGTGAATTGGAATACTGATTAGTGGAATAATGAATGATGGCCTATGAAATGGCTAAGAGAATTTGAGTGGATTTTGGTTGAATGAAAAGGAGATTTCTGATGAAATTATATTTGATCTTCTCCTAATTCTATTTGGGATTGAAATCCCTTGAAGAAATGATGTTGATGGTGTTTTTTGGATGCTCTGCATCAGATGTACCCTAATGATTGAGTGTTTTGATATGATGCTTTGCATCACTAACTGCCTTGTCTATGCTATTACTTACTATTATGGTTTCATAGATTTTTTCCAAGCATCCATAGTTTGTCGTGCTGGTGCACCTTTGCAAGCACATGCCTCCATGTGAAGTAATTGCATCATGCTACTTATGTTGACTTTCTAAATAACTATATTGTATAGTTGAAATTTTGTCATCTATCAACATCTAGTTATTAGTTATGGAATTTGAAGTAATGCTTTGAGTTTGAATGATGTGTAATGCAACATAGCCAACAATATGAATATAAAATACACAAATATTTTAAGTAAAACTCATTAGTTAAGTTCTCTTTATTCTATTATCTCTGTGTACGTTTGAGTAAATCCACTAGCACTAGGAGTTGTTTGCTTGAAACCTCCAATATTAGCGTGTTCAACATCCAAAATCACATATTAAAATACCATTCATAAAACAATGCTATTAACATGTAATAAATTTATAATTGTTTACTAGTTACATACCCCACTGATAGGTGTACTACAAAAATAAGTAGGTGGAGGACCGGTGTATCAGTCTCAACATTGTGACCCACAATTTTATTAAAATAATAAAACTAAATTAGTTAATCTTGCATTTTAGAATTGAAATTTAATAAATTAAATTCAATGAACATGCTAACTTTTACCTGACTATCAATGCCATATGCATGATGCAAAATGTTAGCCATCCTCTCCATCCCGTAGTAGCATACGATCATGTAGTAGCATACTGGATCCTCGCAGTAGCAACATACAAATCTTGCGTATTAGCCTCCTGAGTGTCAGTGGGGTCATATGAACAAGTTGCCCCGCAAGATTGACACACATGGGTTTGAAGGCCACCACCCAAAGACTCCCCTGGATGGCACTGTACAATAGGGCTAGTATGATGGATCACACTCCAAGTCAAAGTGTTGATTTCCTAGAATGTCTCTACGTCAGCACTCTTTGTTGGAAAACGTGCCTCAAGCTTACTGACATGAAATTCCTGTAAGGGAAAAATCAGTGAGACCCTCTAGAAGTATTACCGACTAGCAGCTATGTTCTAAACTTGTATACCTATATCGCTTAAGACTTTATTTTTGTCTCTACTGACGAAGTTTCACGCTAGCACATTTTGATCACCGCGGAAAATTCTAACTCACCGAAAGATCTCTTGCCAACAGGTTGGTTCTTATTGGACATCGGGGAGAGGAATGAACTTTCAGAATGACTCATTCTGGTAAAGTATGTCTCGCCGAGGTTTTACACATAGGTGATGGATGACATCGTGAGACTCTTGGTCGATGTGTTTGCATCTCTAAGAAGAACTCTGCCAATGGATGTGCTCTCACCATAGGTCGGGTGTACTGATATAACTTCGGTTGCAGCATCTCTTCGAATCGCTCTGCGGCTTGGTATGATGTCTCGCCGATAGCGATGGTCTCATTGATAGAGCTATATGAGTTGAACATCAGTGTGAAGTCTTAGCGATATTGTTTGTCTCACCAATGGGTATGTTTTTGGTATGAGCTCTTGCCGATAGCACTTGTCTCGCCAACAACTTTGCATGATGAACATCAGTGTAACATAAGGTTATGTAAGACTCTTAGCGATAGTGAAACTCTTGCCGATAGATCTGCACAAGCTGGATTTGTGTTCGCATGATGTATCGCCGAGCAGTGCTGGTCAGTGCCGATGGTTCTGCGGATCGCATTGTGGCATCGGGAGACATCACCTAGTGTCTCACCGGGGACATGTGACATAGTTTGAACGCCTTTGACCAATTTCTATCCTATGTGGTCTGCTTTTGAGCCAATTAGGAGTAGCTTAAATGTGAATCAAGAAGTGCTTGGATCTGGCTATACCATCTCGTGGAAGGTAATAGATTGGGTGAGGAGAACACTATGTTCAAAAATGGCGATGATGAAGTACAAGCAGGAGATCATGAAGTGTTGCTCGATTGAACATGAATTTTTCTAAGTGAATTCATTGGATGTTTCTGAGAGCTATTTTGTACAAGATTGATCAGTGAATGTAGCTACTATAAATTGACATAAGAAAGTGGAGTCTATACTCTGTATGTAATTTTGTTTACTGTAATACAAAGAGGCTTTTCTTGGTGTGGTGGATTTTTCTCCTGTAAGGGTTTTCCCACGTAAATCTGGTGTCCAATTGTGTATGTTCATTTCTTTGTTATGTTATTTCTTTCAAGTGTATCTTAATGAACTGTAATTGAAAAATTTAAAGTCATATTTGCATTCTTCCCTGAGGTTGTGACATTAGGAGAGTTTGTTCTACACCTAAGCTTTCCTTACACTCTCCTTCACAACGACATGCATAACAATGTGCTCATGAGGCTATTTTATGAGAGGTTGTTCTCCTTCCAAGATAGGATCCTGGCTTATGCACCGCCTATCCCCGAGCTAACCCCCACCTCTCCCCTAGAACTCCCTCATCAAAAATAATTTTGGATTTGGTTCAATACTTAACTCAATCAGATAGCTCTCAAGAAAATATTGGGGGACTTCACAATTGTTGCACAATGGGTAATCAAAGACTAAGTACCACCTATCATAAAAAAAGTTCCTAATCTCTTGGTGGTGGCACCAATGAATAGGAAACCTCTTCGTATTGAGGCTAATATTTTGATTTTTTCTAGGGTCAGTGAATAGAGAGCACAAATCACCTTTAGTAATTTTTAAATCTTTTACTTATTTATATGATAGTTTATTTGCATAATATGTCCTAGCTACTTGCCTCCTATCTTTCCATCCCATTATTTGTTGGGTTATTGAATCTACATTTTTTAACATCTCTTTCATTGAATTTTCTAGTGTCATTCTTTCTATGTTGAAGCATTTGGATCACTCAACCTACTGATAAGATCCTCAATTTTTTTTTTTTTTGTTTTGTTTCACTCCTCAAATTTTGTTGAGTGCTAGGAGGGCGTTGAGTGATTGGTGGGGGAGGTTGATTTTGTTGTTGAGGAGGATTTTCCTGTTCTTCTTGTTGAGGATTTGCAGGATCATTTGCATCTCCTACAAATTAAAAAAAAAAAATCAAATCTAACCTAAAACAAACAAAATCAACTTGAAACTAAGAAATTTAAAACAAATAGCAAACAATACTTACCTCCTACACCTCTTCATCATTGTGGCGCCATCTTTGCAAAGGAAAAGCAACTATTGTTGATAAATTTTGTAGAATGCCTCCTCCTAGAATGTGAGTTGAAAAATGAGGATTTTTGGCCACGAGCAAGAGCAGAAAAAAGACAAGAGAAAATGAATCACTTTCACTTTTTTTTTTGCTTTTAAAATGAAATAACATGAGTGCATTATAACGCGCTCGTATTATGTAATTTTCAAATTTTTCTGGAGTTGGCCACAAAAGTGTAACCCAACTTCATGCACTTGCCCATAATTAATATTTTTTATGAATATTTTTTAATAAAAAATGTACATTGTAATATCTTTATAAAAATTATAAATTAATGCCAAAAAAAAGATTCATAAAAATATAAATTGTACATCAATTAACTATAATCCTATTAAAAAATTTAATAAAATATTTCAATATATTAAAAAAATAAAAAATAATAAAACCCAACTTCACATCAGTTTCTCCATAGTCCACCACATGATTTCCTTAGAGTGTCATAACAAACTTAAAAGGATTGTAAACTCAATGGTCCTATTAAAAATGAACAACAATTATGCATCATGATGAGGAATGATGGATGGTTCCATTCTTGGGGTTGGATAACCTTTTCCATTTTGATGCATTATGTGTTTGTGTGTTTTTATGTGTGCAATGCATGTTGATGTCTTGTCATTATTTGAAGACATATATGTGATGTATTTCTCATGTATTATGTTTATACACGTCCAATGTTACTTGCATCATAGACTATCAATATGGTTGGTTTAGGGTTTGTTGATGGATGGGATAAATAGGTAATTTCTCAATGATCATCCTTCTCCTAGCTGGTATATTTCATAGGAGTGAAGGCTAATAATAATGTCATACTACTCTATGTTTAAAACATGTTACATAGATTTAGCAATCTATTTTTCTTCTTCTTTCATAACTATTTCTATCTCTTCCATAGATTGTTTTATAAAATGCTTCTTGATTTGGAATTTGAGGAATACACGATTCCTAGTCTTCGTAGTGCTAAATTTTCTCTTTGAATGGTTGGTTATTACAATCACACAAGATACCTCTTTAATGGTTAGTGGAATATTTCTTTGTCTTTACATAAAAATTTATATCTATATTCATAAGATAGAAATTAAAACCAGATATGGTCATTATAATTGTATAGCGGTTCCTTTTGATTTAACAAATACTCCAACTACTTTTATGAATCCTTGACTTGAATCTTTATCTGGAATACTATATTGAATTTTTACTCTTCTTGGGATCATTTTCCCATTAAACATGCTCCCTTATGAACCATAACATAAGAAAACTTTTTATCCACATTAGAGTTCCAATTAATCTCCATGTGTTTTCTTACATATGTGAAGTTTTTCATCCTTTTTCTTATTCCTCGAAGATTGTGCTAACTTGGGATATAATTTGCAATATATTTCATCTAAAAGTGACCATCCTTATCAAAATGTGTAAGGAAATTTTCCTTTATGTTTTACCCTTATATTTTGTCTAGACTATGTTACTAGTATTTTTCTTATTTTTCTTGTAATCTTATTTCCAAATTATCATTTCTTTTTAACCAATTATTTTTTCTTGAAGAAATATTTATTCATATATAACTTTAAATAGAGCACTTATAACATATTTCATCGATGAAACTGGGTTTTTACTAGAATTTTTTTTATTTAAGTATAAAAATAATCATCCTATATACTTTATCAACACTTTATTATCCATGAGTTTTCTCTTCCTAAAATCATTGTGTACTCTTGAACATTTTGTCCTTGCATTTTCCTACAGTAGTATAATTTCATAACTCATTATTATTTGTGGAAAAATGGATGTAATTGCATTTGAGTATCCCTTTAAATTCTTCCAATTTAGAGATAGGCGGCGTCTTTCAATGTTCTAAAAATGGCCATAGATTGCATACCACATGAGAGCATTCATAGATAGCTTAATTATTGCAAACAAAATATATTGATGTTAACATAATAATTTATGAAGGATAAAATATGTTTCCATCTATAAAACTCATTGATCTATTTTTCATTGAATGGGTGAATATCAATTTTGCTTCAATTTTGAAGAAGATTCCATGAGATTTTTTTCCTATTCTTTGATTTAGTTTTCTTTCCTATTCTTTGATTTAGTTTTCTTAGGTTCTCTTTGTTTCCAATGAGAATTGGACATACACATTATATATTATTACAAGTTTAATTCTCTCTAACCTATAAAATTTACCTCAATAATGGAAATCCATTCAAAATAATCCTCTAACATCTTGAACTGAGCTTTTTTTATTATTCTCCCCTTGCCATTTACATTGTTTCCATTTTCCAGTCTCAAGTTCTAATCATAGGCTCAAAAGGGACCAAATCATTACTTTCACTTAATTGATAAGATGTTCAAAACCAAGCTTTAATACATATTGATCTATAAAAACACTATAAGTACTCTACAAATACTCACCAATATACAAATTTATTTTTCCAACCCCACAACACACCTTAAGCACATTGTTCATGTTGGAGTAGCCAAGATCTACTTGCAAACTCAAAACAATCCAAAAATAAGCATATGCCAAATAATAAAATATCATAAGCATGTGATGTGTTGTAAAGTTTTCAAATGAACCTTACTTATAAAGGCAAGGATGAAGAGGTGAGAAGGTAAGCGTCAAAATATAAATACCCCTCTAGGTATGAAATAAGTGTAGGACTCTATGGAAAAGTGTTGAGAAAATTGGTGAATGTACATGAGGTGAGACAATAGTCTAGATAACCTCTAGGTAATCTTAAGTGTAGTGTGAATAAGACTCTAATAAGTATGCAAAAATATAACAAGTTTGATAATATATATTTTCACACCAACACCCCCCTTAAGCAATACTTAGGGAGTAAGCTAAACATTAAAAATATGAGTCCGAAAAAAAAGGCCTAATAAGGTACTCATGTACAATAATGACCTCTCACAAATGGAGGAAAAGGAGAAAACTCAATGGAAAAAAATATATTGTAAAATAGAGAAGGAGAAAGATAAGACCTACTAAAAAGATGTCCCATGAAGATAGGAATGTGATGATGAAGAACTCTTGAAGCATGTTAAATCTATAAACTTTGTCAAAGGTGAACTAGTGTCTTCTAGAATCAATGAACCCCCAAAAATGTAGATCAAGATAAGAGATAAAAATATTGCATGAGTGAGCATATAGGATTTCACTCAACCATGAATACATAGATGACACAAAGGAAATCAAACTCTAAGAAGTTGAAGATACATATAGTACTATGATTTTGGAGTATGATCAACAAATGCATGAATAAATTATAGTACATAAATAAAATATGCACCACAATGCTCTACATAAGTACTAGAATCTCACAAAATGTAATTCACATAAATAATCCCCCCATAAGAGAGATAATTTAAATAGTATGTCAGTATGACCCACAAAAAATTTATGAAGTTTGTTTGGCCCCATTTCTCCCTTGAAACTAAGGAAGGATTAGCATAACATTGTGATAATTCCCTTATTAATGCTAACGAGGAAGTGATATAGGTAGAACAATTGAAATCAAGCATAAGCATGTGCACAAGAATTTAGACCCAACATCAAGTCCCAAAAGATGTACAATAAACTGAAAAAGGGTGTACACCAAGGTACACATGCATTAGGTGAGAATCACAAGGATCCATTGTTGTGATGGAAAATTTAAAGGAGTAACACAACCCCCATTACAATTTGTAATTTAGTGAGTACAAAATTCGCACCCTAAGAAACACACATTCATTTGTTGAACTTTATATGGTGCATTCACACACTTATTTTCTTGTTTGAGTTCTTACAAGACTATATTATGAGGTGAAAAATGAAGAGTTATCAAGTATACCTTTCAAACTTGAAGAAAATAACAAAAGAAGAAAATGAAAACACCCATTACTCAAAGAGTGACCCCTCTAAAATAATATAGTGATATGACACTTTATTTTAGCTTATTTCATATTCTACAAATTGGATTTGATGTAAAAAACCTCAAAAGAGGCATACTTAGAATTTCAAATTATGGAAGTTAGTCATAAAAATAACATCACCACTACATAGTGATCAAAGAATTATTTAGGCTAAAAAGAAGGGGACCCAAAAAGAATTCCATATGAGCCTAAACAAGCCCTCTGAATTTCAAAAATGGGAACTATGTATGGTGTCCTATGAGAATCTAGATTATTTTGAAAAAATTGTATAACATATTATAAAAAAATCATACCATTATATGGAGGATGAAAAAATGTGTACAATAAAAAAATTCACTCACAAAGATGTTTGTATGTTTGAGAACAAGGCTACCAAAGTTGAGCCAAAAATCAAAATAGGCCAATGGCGAAGGTGAAAACTTGGGGAAGAAACTAATGGCATCATTTTGACATTAGATGACAAAATATGCTAAAGAATTATAAAATTTTCTTTGATGCCTACATGAAGACTATTACATTGATGCAATATGGTACTTTATAAAATATAGTTGTATAGATCCATATAGATTGTATGAGTTTTCATACTATATCAAAATTAATCTCGCGGTTCTCTTGAGTGCAACCATGATATAATTTTTTGTTCTAGATTGCACTGTATGAAACTTGATTCCCACAATCCTCACAAATTCAAGAGAGAAAGGGATTGGAGTTGAAAAATTTTCTCTAATACCATGTTGGATCAATGAAGATATTCTTACAAACTAAAAAGAATCCACAAATGATCATATGAAAAATAAGAAAATATCATAAGCATGTGAAGTGTTGTAAAATGTATAAATGAGTCTTGCTTATAAAGGAAAGGATGAAGAGGTGACAAGGTAGGATTCAAATTGAAACATAGAAAAATAGGATTATGATAAAAGGGGGTTCACCAAAATGATAATAAATAACCCTATTTTCCACTATTTCGTTCAAGAAATGAGATCCAAACAATGAAGTGATTGTCAACCAAAAGGTGATTCAAATCAAGGTATGAATCTACAAATTTCTCTTTTATGCAAGGATGGGGGTATGAGTCAAACAACACTTTGGGGAGAAATATTAAAACTATCAAATAAACTCCAAAATGTAAGCTATAAAGTGCAAATGAAAGACTGCACTTAAAGCTAATGGAACCATCAATCAAAAAGCATATCTGAGAAAGGGAAAATGATGTGTACTAGTCACCAAAATTTCCTTTTTGAAACTCACAAAGGACTCATTCACCCTACGGTGAATGGGTCCTAGCTAGGGATCTATAAAAATACTTTTTAGGTTCTCTTCTCTTGTATCCACACTCCCAGATTCCCGATTTTCATAGTTGGAGAGCCAAAAATAAATCCTGTAGAAGGGTTTTTGTGAAATGACAACTGTCATTGCAACTCTCTTCAATTTTTCTCTTCAAAGGATTTTCCACCTAAAACCTATAAAAACAAACACAAGAGGAGGAATTTTTTGTTTTTGGTGATGAGGGATTTTCCTTGGTCAAACCTTGTTTGAGTAATTTAACTTTGAAACAAAATCAAATAGCATGAAGGAAATGGTGAATGAACAATGCAATGTCACAAATCACCAAACCCTTGATTAAACCTTGGAATGAAAATATGAAACTAGCATGAAGTGGCCTCAATGTATGTGGATCTTAATCATGAAACTTGTCTTGGAATAATACTTTTGATATGCTTGAATGAATCTTGAACTCTACATCATCATATTAGCTCAAACAACCTGCATGTCTTTGACATGATAATGGATCTTGATTTTTGCAATGATTCTAATCTTGAATGGCTTAAATTGCTCTTGATCTCATAAACTTGCTATATGAATGCTCTCTTAAAAATTATAGGATGCTTAAAAGTATTGGGATGAAACATAGTGAAATGACCTCTTATTTATACATATCTTAACATTAATTCCCAAAATTCAAATAACACAAGCTGACATGTGAATACACATTTGAAATCATTGAGAAACTACCAAAAAAATATTTTAAAGTTAGGTCCTAGGCCTAAGCGAGGACCCATTCACCATATTTTAAAGTTAGGTCCTAAGCCTAAGTGAGGACCCATTTGCCCTATGGAGAATGGGTCCTAGGTCACTTAGGAAAAAAATTCTTCAAGGATGAGTGTTATTTTTAGGAATTAATTAATGCCAAGTTTTATACTTTAGAAATTGCAATTAATTAGGCTTGGATTTTAATTAAAGGGCCAAATTAAGGCATAATTAAGCTCAATTAATCAATAAATCCCTAGATTAGTGTGAAAGTGTAAAGGTATACCTTAAAACACTATATATAAGGCACAATTAAGTCCATTTTAATTAATAAGTCCCTATAATTGTGAATATGTAAAACATATTACAACACTAAATTAAGGCATCATTTAGCTATATTATTATTATTTATTCCTAAATTAAGTGTGAAAAAGGGATACTTTTTCCTACACTAGTGCCATAGAAAAAAGGACCCTTTGCTGGAAATGGGATTAATTCATGATAAAATGAACTTAATGAGGTCTTAATCTAGTGTTGTGAGGCATTTATGCATCGACACTAGGTCTTAGACCCATGCAAATTGAATAACATACTTTTAACGATGTCTTGTAAAGGTGTTGTAAGATAATTTCATGCTTTTCTAGACTTAATGAACCTATTTCTCCCTAATTCAACATTATAAAACATATTTAACTGCATCTTCACATCAATCTAGAAGGTTTTTGAATTAAACTTAATGATAAACTAGTGTTGTAATGTGCCTTGCACATTCACATTGGTTCTTGTGCCTTCCTATGCTATGTGGACCTCATTTTAGTGTTGTAAAGTGTATTTAATCACACTTTCACATTGATTTTTGTGTTCCAAGCCCTATTTTTTACATTTTACATCATCACTAATAGTCCCCTGTTAACCCATATTGTGCATCCGAGGCTTAAATTGATCAAATACCCGACATGGTTGCATTTTAGACCTTATTTCCTTATCTCTTGGCATATGAGCTATCAAATTGGACCCTGTGGGACCCATTCACCATGCATGGTGAATCAGTTCCATCCAGGTGGGACCCATTCGCCATGTGTGGTGAATGAGTCCAATTTGGCTCAATTTTGACCTTTGAGTGGGAAAAAGTGAAATTTGAGTTTAATATTGCTTCATGTCACTGTGATGAGGTGCATTAATAGGTAAAATAGGTGAATTCACTATAAAATCGCCTCTAAACTCATTTTTTACATGCACCTACTTAATTCACATGTTCATCCACCAATCTTTCATCTCAAGTCAAGCAACTTTAGGGTTTTATCATTGCAAGACATCAAGAAAGCTCCTAAAGACATTCAAGGGGAATCTTCCTCCATTGCTATAGAAATCCAAGATCAACATCATGGAAAGGTAATCTATTCCATTATTGCATGTTTCATTATATTCTTTCATCATTTTGGTTTAATTACCTAAAAGGTTTGACCAAGGCAAAGCCCCATGCCCTAACATTCAAAATTTCTTCTTCTCTTCTTGTGTGTTTGCATATTTAGATCCTTTGGAAGCTTGAAAATAATTTAAGACAAAGTTTCAAAGTTCTTCAAGTATTCTCCTCATTCAACAAGTCAAAATATCAACAAAAACTCATTTTCAGACTCGTAAATCAGAGTTTTAGAAGAAGACACCTGTAGGAAGTCAAAGTGCAAATCGGAAGCTTCATAATCCACCTTTGAAAAATCTAGAAATTCAAAAGTGGACTCATTCTCCATGGGTGGAAAATGAGTCCCATTTCCAGGTAATTTTTGTGTTTTCTACATTTTCTGACACCCTTTTGACATAAACAGATTTTGACTCAATTTACCAGAACTGGGATTGATTCACCCAGAATGGTGAATGAATCCCTCCAGGCCTGAAAACCAATATACAAAATGTTTCATAAGCAATTTACAGTCTCCTTCAAGCCTTTAGGTGCACACTTTAAGTTTCATTCATTTCTGTTTAGCTTTGCATTTGTTTCTAGTTCATTGTTGCATTACACAATGTGTTTTCAAACATCACTTGTTTCTTAGGTTTAGCATTCATGTTTGATCAATTTCATAGCTTAGTTGCACTCATATCATTCCATTTAGCTCATACAGCATCATACATAACATAATTTGAATCAATCCCTTTAGCATTTTTGGCCTATCTCTCTCCTTTTAGGTGAAAAACCCTAGAAGAGTTAGAGGGCCTTAGGGTGCCAAAAATTTATGGTTCAACTACATTTAGCCCCCACTTTAGTGAGAGTATGATACCATGCAAAATTCACACTAAATTATACATTCAAGACACATATGTATGCATCAATGACAAGATACTCAATCATACAACATCAAATACCAAGAAGATCAAGCCTTAATTGTTCGATGCAGTGCAAAACATGTCTAAGATTTTTTTTATGTGCTTACTCTAGGGTAGTGGAACCTTAGGCTGTCCACTAGGTGAGCCTCCCAATGGGTGGAAAATAATATCAAATCTATCCATCTAAAAACTTTAATAAGGTGTTACAAGACAAGGTTTCATGGTTGATAAGGTTTAACAAGCTGTGTTATGCTATGAACCTATGAACAAGTAAAGGCTCCACTAGCAAGCAAGATGTGCTATGCTTGGTGGCCTTTAAGGGGGTTTCAGGCTCCATATGGCTTAACAAGCTGTGTTATACCAAGCACTTATGAACAAGGGAAGGATCCACTGGCAAGCAAGGTGTGTTATGCTTGGTGGCCTTGAACTTAGGGGGTTTTGGGCTCCATAGGGCTTAACAAGCTATGTTATGCTAAACACCTATGAAGAAGATGCAAATAAAGTTTTATTCAAATGGATCTTTCTTAATTCGTGTAAGGTATTATTCTTAGGGAACATGATGCCTAATGTCTCCAAGATAGGAAAAGTACAGAGTAAAATATTTGCAACTTACTGAATGCAATGTGTTGCATAACCACTAAGAGGAAATTCATACACTAAGAAATATCACAATCTTGGAGGACATCAAACCAAATGACACCACCAAGAAAAGGATGCATCACATGAAGAAATAAAATTTCACTATGAAACATGAGAAATGTCAAAAGATATTGTAAAGGTATGTCTCCACTTTAAATAATTTGCTACACCATTGTTGTGAGCAATTGCTTTAAAGTAGCCAATGTTCAATCCTAAGACATGAGAGATTACTTGAAAAGCTCTATTCCAAGTCATATGTTCTTAAAATGAAGCTACGTCATGAAAAAGGAAGGAGGGGTTGCCCCCCAAAACACATAAGGGATCTATGGATTCGTGGTTGTTGAAATGCACAAGATAATTGAGAGGGGGGGTGAATCAATTGTCACCGATCATATACATAAATCTCAAACAATTATTAACTCCACATCCATTTTAATCTATTATTAAGTTTGATCTTGAAGTGAAAATAACAAAAAATAATATCAACACAAGAAACACCAAATTTATGTGGAAAAACCAATAAGGGAAAAACCACGGTGAGGATCAACCCTCAATATAAGAGTAATTTGCAAAACTATTTACAAAGAGGCTCACTACCAAGGGGGCTTATTGCCCAAGATAGGACTCACTATCCAGATAGGAGGCTTACTACCTACAGATGGGACTCACTGTCCAAAGAGGAGGCTCACTGCCTACAGATAAATAAAGATAATAGGAAAACTACCACAACAACTTTCACACATCCACAACCTTGATTAAAAAATTGTAGAAACTGTCATCTCAGTGCTTTCAAGAGCCTGGCACATTAAAGTTCTCGCTGTCTCAACTCACTTTCACACAAAATCTTGTGACTACCTTTCTTCTCACACTTTTGGCTTCCAAAACTTAACATATTGACTTGTATTTATACCATCTTCAACCTTAGAAACTTTCTCCAAGGTTAGCTAGACACACCTCATTTTACAAATTTGAATTAGGTCGGCAACTCAAAATTCCCACAGTGGATAAGAATGGGAGTAGACCAAACCAACACTTAACCAGGACCCAAAACAATATCTTGGATCAATCACATGCTTCCTTAATTGATACTTATCCTTCACACATGATGTGTAAACACTAGGTCAACCAAACTTAATGAAAACATCATTGAACTTTGAAGTACATGCTTCTGCAACAAGAAGATAATATATGGACCACATAACATGCTTCACCATGCATATGAACACATCTTAGATTCCTTCAAATTCATTTGTAGTTATTTCAATACTCTTCAAACATAGAACACTTTCCATTAGTCCATCCAAACTGTACAAACACAATCAGTAACTCTAAAACTAGTCTTCGAGAGTACCAAACCATGAACACCTTTGATAAAACACAAATAACACCATTACAAGACTTCTTCGAAATCTGCAAGACCTGAAACAAACCAATGGAGGACTGCAGAGCAGATACATTTCTCCCAGTCTATAAACAAACAACTCTACCAGACCAGTTCACATACCAGTTAACAAAACTTTCACTCTTCATCAAACCAGAAGCTATAATCTGGGATATACCACCCAAGGATTCCCATCAACAACACTTAGATCTACACAAGCATAGGATCAACATAGAAGAAATATGAAGCAAATACCGGAGCACATTCTGAACACACACACACAATTCTATCTTCACTATTTATTAATTTTCTCAAAATCACTTTGTAACTCATCATATCAACACACTTGCAACACCATAAAGATAGCTCCATGTACTCACAACATCTCAATAGTATCTCAACTATATATGCACCACCTACGATCACTTATTTCCTTTCTATGCAAAAACTGATACTATATTGACATCAATGACAACATTAATGAGAACACCACCATACTTATTCATACTTGCAACATAGATCACTATATCTTTTCTAAAATGTTGTTATAGAGCTCAAAAATGTCATCATTCCCCAAATACTCATAGAAAAAGAGGAATGACACCTAGAGAGTGAAAACAAAGAAATTTTTTTTTGGGTCAAGATGGAAGAGACCTAAATGTCTCAATGCCTTGTGTCATCCCCAAAAGGAAAGTACAAGACAAGTAAAAAGGTAAAATTTTTACAATATATAGAAGAATGTAGGTACAAATAGAGGAATGCACAAAAAGAGAGAGATACATAAAAAACAATAGTATGGGGGATCACATTATGCATATGTAGACACACAAAGAAACATGAAAAAAAGAAAGAAAAGAAAAAGAATAGTAAGGAACATGTGAGTCAACCTATAATAGGTCATCTGCATCCCAATCTTTTTTGATATATGTAAAAGGGAGACAACTAGCAAAAGTGACAACATCAAGTGCCAAACTAGGAAACACACCAAGTTTAACACTCTTACTAGTAGGATCATATTTTAAGCTCATAGAAGAGGAAAAACAATAATTTAATTCATTGTGCACTTCCTCACCAATCTTAGCAATTTCAACGTCATCATCTAACTTAATCACAAAAGGAGCTCGAATGATAATGTCCATATGAGTTTGTTGTTGTTTATGCTGCGACAAGGGAGAAGAGACATCATGCCTTACTTGAGAAAAGTTTGGATTCTTATTTTCTATGTTATTCTTTTCCTCTTTTGCTTGCAACAAACGAGCAATAACATGATGTCTACGCCTATTCTCTCTAGTATTTAATTTTTTTTTCTTATGGTTTTCAATTTGTGTTTGTGTAGGAGAGGGTTTATCAACCATAGGTTTATTTTCTTCCCTTAAGAGAGGAACGAAAGGAACCATAGAAGGTTGTTCAACCACTTTCTCTTTGGATTTGTAAACTTGTTTGACTTTAGGAGGCACAACAAGATTTGTTAGGTTATCTCGTGGTTTCTTATAGGAAGTGGGTGAAGGATTTGTAATAGGATGCTCTTGGATAGTTGGAAGGGATTTAGGTTCAATCATTGTTTCATCAAGGATATAGGTGGCTCAATCATTAATTGAGGCATATTTCTAAGGGACAATTCTTCTATGCGCTTTTCCTTAAAATTTTGATAGGATTTGAAAAAGAAGTCTTCATGGGGCCTAATAGATTCAATAGGTTCATGCCAAAATAAATCCAATGAAAATTTCCCACAAGAAGACATAGGTATAAGTCATTATGATGTATTGTAAAGATCTCATTGCCAAAGGGAAACTTCAAACATTTATGCATAACCGATGAGACAAAATTCATGGAGTGAAGCCATGGATAGCCTAACTTCACATGAAACTGTTCTGATGATGGGATGATGGTGAATGAGACATTTAGTGTTTTCAGTCCAACCTAAGAGGGAGATTTATTGAGCCAGTCATAGGGAAAGAAAACCCATTATGCATTTTGATCCATGCTTTCTGTTTGTGATATATATTGATAAAGCTCATGCATAAATATGAACTCTTCAGTGATCATATTCTCTACATAGAAGGAATCAATTAATATCACATTGGTAGGATTTTCATTAGTTCTTATAGCTATGCAATGAGGACCATCAGGTGCATGTTTAAGTTTGTCTTATTGTGAGAAAGAAGTATCAAGCGACATTTTGGCTTGGCCCTTACAAGGTTTAGCTTCAATAAAGTTGACCATTGTCTGTGTATTATCATTTTCTTAATTTTTAAAATTCTTGTTAAGGATGTAAGTGATGCTACGGAAAATTTCTATCCCTAGTTCATTCTTAAGCAACTTTCTTATACTATCTAGCATAGAAACCACATCAAGACTCACAAGATTTTGCAATTTTTCTATTTATTCATCTATCAATATTATATTTTCTTACAGGATATAAGTAGCATCGTGCACATGAGTTTTAGGTACAAAAGTCATTGGGAATGAGGTATGCAGGCTATGATCCATAAAGGGTTGATTATCAACACTATTAGTGAAAGAGTTAGAAAATCCAAGATCCATGGTGAATGGTGTATCATGAGATTACATGAGTCTTGAACTACATCTTACAACATTATTTCTAATAGGACACCAAGTTGTAAAGATCATACAAGTTTCACAAACTCAATGTACACACCCAAAATGGAAAATGTAATCTAGAATGTAAAATGTAGTGCAAATGCAATTTTTAGATTTCAAACAAGATAATATTCTGATTATGCTATGCAGAAATATGGAAATAATGTCTTGTAAATGCATTTTTGAATTCACCCAATGCACTAATTTTATCAAATGAAGCTAAATATGACCAAATTGAAGAAACAAAAATTCTGCAAACAAAAACAGAGATCTAAGAATAGCAAACAAAAATACAGAAATGAATGTTTTAATGCCCAGAAAATTAGGAATGAACCTGATTATGGACTCATTTTCCCTAAGGCGAATGAATCCTAGGTTAGGGTTTTTAAAATTATTTTTATAGATTTTTGAGATGATTTCAATGGTTTCCCAATTTTTATCTGAAATAGTGAGTTACAATTATAATTTTCTATGAAATGAAGGTTGAATGAAATGCAAAATGTGACAAAATGACAACCTATAAAGCCTAATTTGATATGCAATTTTGTTTCAATTTTCAAATGCTAATGAATGATAATGCAATACTATGTAATTGACTTGCAAAATGACTTATTTTTTTGTATTTTTTAGATTTAAAGAATGTAAAGATGCAATCCTAAAACCGTTAAATGAAATGCAAGGTTAAATGTAAACTAGACACCCTAAATGAGACTCAATTCAATGCAAAAAAATATAAATGAATGCAAGATCTAAATCTAGGGTGAAAAAGGAATCCAAAATTAGAAAATGCAATGATTAAACTCTAACACCATAATGAAACATAGAAAAATGGTGGTTATGATAAAAGGGGGTTTACCAAAATTATAATAAATAACCCTATTTTCCACTATTTCATTCAAAAAATGAGATCCAAACAATGAATTGACTATCAACCAAAAGGTGAGTCAAATCAAGGTACGAATCTATAGATTTCTCTTTTATGCAAGAACGAGGGTATGAGTCAAACAACACTTTGGGGAGAAATATGAAAACTATCAAATAAACTCCAAAATGTAACTATAAAGTGAATGAAAGACTGTACTCAAAACTAATGGAACCAACAATCAAAAGGTATATCTAAGAAAGGGAAAATGATGTGTACCAGTCACCAAAAGTTCCTTTTTGAAGCTCATTAAGGACTCATTTTCCCTATGGAAAATGGTTCCTGGCTAGGGATCTATAAAAATACTTTATGGGTTCCTTGCTCCAGTGTCTGCACTCCCAGATTCTCAAGTTTCACAATCAGAGAGCTGAAAATAAATCCCGTAGAAGAGTTTCCATGAAATGACAACTTTCCTTGCAAATTTGAAATCTTTGCAACTCTCTTCAATTTTTCTCTTCAAAGGATCTTCCACCTAAAACTTGCAATCACAAACACAAGAGGAGGAAAATGTTGTTTTTGGTGATGGGGGGTTTGCCTTGGTCAAACCCTATTTGAGTATTTAAAATTTGAAATGAAATAAAATAGCATGATGGAAATGATGAATGAACAACGCAATGTCACAACTCACCAAACCTTGATTAAACCTTGGAATGTGAAACTAAAAGTAGCATGAAGTGGCCTCAATGGATTTGGATCTTGATCATGAAATTTTTCTTGAAATAATACTTTTGATATGCTTGAATGGATCTTGAACTCTACATCATCATATTAGCTCAAAAAACATGCATTAATTTGACATGATAATGGATCTTGATTTCCGAAATAATTCTACTCTTGAATGCCCTAAAATAATCTTGAATTTCTCTTGATATCATAAACATACTATAGGAATTCTCTCTTGAAAATTCTAGGATGATTGAAAGTCTTAGGATGAAACATAGTGAAATGACCTCTCATTTATACATATCTTAACATTAATTCCTAAAATTCAAATAACATAAGGAAACATGTGAATACACATTTGAAATCATTAAAAAATGCCAAAAACATATTTGAAAGTTAGGTCCTAGGCCTAAGTGAGGATCCCTTCTCCCTATGGTGAATGGGTCCTAGGTCACTTACCTAGGACACACATTCTTCAAGGATGAGTGTTATGTTTAGGAATTAATAATGTCAGGTTTTATCCTTTGAAAATTGAAATTAATTAGGCTTGTATTTGAACTAAAGGGCCCAATTAAGGCATACTTAAGCTCAATTAATTAATAAAGCCCTAGATTAGTGTGAAAGTGTAAAGGTACACCTTACAACACCATAAATAAGGCACAATTAAGTCCATTTTAATTAATAAGTCCCTAAAAGTAATGTGAATATGTAAAAAATATTACAAAACTAAATTAAGGCATAATTTAGCTCATTTTATTATTATTATTTATTCCTAAATTAACTGTGAAAAGGGATACTTTTTCCTACACTACACAAACTCTAACTACCCATCAAAGTATTGAACAAGTGGACTATATGGAAAAGTGTTGAGACACTTGGTGAGTCTACATGAGGTCAAACAAAATTTTGGATAACTTTAAGTGAGCTTTAGTGTAGTGTGAATAGGACTCTACTAAGTATGCTAAAAGCTAACTAGTTCTATATTTTCTTTTCACACTAATAGTTCACATATAATTTAGGGAGGGTTATAAATTTTTATCATGTTAATTACATCATAAAAAACATATAGAATGAAAAAATAAAGAAAATAGTGCAAAGAAACATACAATAATGGATAAGACATAAGGATTATCTTGGAGAAACATAAGAGAAAAAAAACTAGGTAGAACGAGAATAAGCTGCTCATTATATGTATCCAATATTTATAAGTGAATAAATAAAATGTAGGACCAAAATAAACCTTAAATATAACTCAAACACTTTTTCTATATGTTCTTACACCATGAAATACATGGTTCTCTACTAGATAATAGTCCAATAAACACACATGAAGGTTTCACAAGAGGGAAAACTCACCAAGTGTCTCTTACAAAGCATGTATTCACTCTTCAATATCTTTCCTACATGAAAACATAATACATTAAAAAATAAAAATATACCCTTAAAAAACCTTCAACGCTACCCCAATCTACATTACATAGTGAGTTTTTTTCTTTTTTCAAGAGGTTATTTTGAAATAGTTATGGTCCAGAGAAATTTAGTAGTTTTAATATGAGAAAATTTGATACATCTATAGTCAAAATAGTTGATCTACCCATAAAAACTAATGGATTTATTATTTTAGGTTTTCTACTAAGTTTTAAAATCTACTTCTCTAATCCAAATCATCTGTAAAATCTTCTCAACCACCACATACATATTTTTATTAAAAAATTCTTACTCTTAGTTCATAAAACACAGTTGTTGTAAGTTGGCTTAGGACATCTCATTAGATTGAATGGAGAAAATTTGACCATATGGTCCAACATATTTGACCCATTTTTTGTAATATTTTGATGATTAAGAGTAATAACATTGGGAGTAATTGTAACGTGATTAACATTTTCCATTTTCTCTTATGTTTCATTTATAGAAATTAATTTTCTTTGGTAGGGTTTCTTGTGTCTACGGTCATCCTTGGTCCCTCTTGCGTCATACTGTTCCATAGGCACAATATTTTCTCATTTGCTATGTCTATGATGGAATTTACTGCAGTTTTCTTGATTTTATTATGCCTTCAATTGGATCTAACCCAAAAGTTCTTGCTGGTGTTGGCAGTTCTACAGATCTGCTCAATGGCTCCTCCTCCAAACAAGCATCCCCAAAAATTTGTTCTGATAGTTTTTGACGAGGTAAGTCTTTTGACTCCTCAGCTGATGCGATTTTACCCTTGCTAGATTTTGATTCTACATGTCAATGGATAGAGAAGCATAATCTTGTTAGTTATTTTGTTGGGAGGACTCCCCTAGAAAGTTTTCTTAAAGAAGAGGTCCATAAGTCTTGGGTTCCTCACGAGGTCCAAAATTTGACCAAAGGTTTTTTTATTTTCCACTTTGCAAAGGTTAGTCATGTTTAGGAAATCTTTAACCATGGTCCTTGGTATGTCTGGTCATCTTTGTTGGTATTCCAGTCATGTAACCGAGACTTCACTATCTCAGATGACACCAAGTTACGAGTTCCATTCTAGATTGAGTTTCCTAGTTTTTCATTGGCCTATGTGTCTTTTTTGTAACATATTGTGTCCTCTTTGGGGAGGGTTATTTGTATTAAACTAGATAGGTTCCTTCAAGCTTTCCCTCAAAAGCGTGTTTGTGTTGAAGTTGACCTTTCACAAGATTTGAAAGAGTCCATTGATATTCAAATTGGTGCTCTCCGGCATACCCAAAAAGTCACTTATTTTAATCTATCAAAGTCCCCGAGCCAGCCAAAGAGATTTGAAACCCTTCTGTGAAGGGGAAAGAAGCCCAGGTTGGTTCCACCAATACATTAGTGTGGCCAAGGCCTAAGGCTATGCCCTAGCCTACTATAGTTATGATAGCACAAGCAACTGAATCTCCTCCCATGTTGAGATTTTATAGGAGGTATTGAGGCCCTTCTAGACCTTTGGAAGAAGGTGAATATGTTCAGGAGAAATGAAGACTTTCATCTCCAACCATTCAAATTGGCTCAATTTTTCCAAAATTCTTATAGAATTGCTTCTCCACTTTAGATGAGCAGCTGGACTTTGATGATATGGAGGAGTTTCATTCATGAATTTTCTCTCATGGAATGTTCGAGGTCTAACATACCTCTCTTGGAAGTATTCTGTTAGGAATACTCTTCAAAAGTATGTTGGTATTGATGTTCTTTGTCTTCAAGAAGTGAAAGTTGCTAGTTTTTTGATTGCTTTGTCTTCTTTTTCTATATAGCTAGCCAGTAAAAAGTTTTGTAATCAACATGAGGCTGGATGTGGAAGAGTGGTCACCCTTATGTACCCACAATGATATGCTTGCTTGGTTGATCATGGGTTTGACCCTACACATTGGCTCATTTGGATTCTTATTAACATTAATAATCATTCCTTTTGGATTATTAATGTTTATGTGTTGAATGATGTTGTTGAAAGATCTCTTCTCTGGTCTTGGATTATTGATTCTTTGCAAGTTGCTACCTGGATGTTGTGTGGGACTTTAATATGGTTGAGATGGCATATGACAAGGATGGTACTATACCATTCTAATGGGCAGTTGGTGAAAGAGAGGCATGGTATTACATGTGTAATAAATTGGAGCTCTTTGATCCCAATATTAGTCACTGCCATTCTCATTCTCTCTGGCGCACCTTGCACAATTACCAGGCTAGGTCTAATAGGATATTTAAATGCCTTGATCATGCCATGATCTTGGATAAATATTTTTTCTCTTTTTCTAGCTCTTTGCCACTTTCGATTAAGGCGTTAGTGGATGTGACATTGTCAAACCACTTTCCCATTTCATTTTGCATTGAATGGGAGTTAAGGCAACCTTGTGCTAGTAGGACTCAATTATTTTTTAACACATCCTTGCTGAATCATCAACCCACGCTAGTCCACATTCATATAGTCTTGAATTTGGAGTGCAAGACACCTCACAATATAGGCTAAATTACTTGATGGATGATGTCATCACTCACATGACAAGGTTTCTCCACATTTATGGGTGCTAGCTGGCCATCTTTCGTTGAAGGTCATATGATGTGACCCCGTTTGACCTCCACTCTGCCATCGAGGCTTTGGCAGCTAGTCCTTTTCCCCCTTCCTTGAAAGTTAGGGTAGTAGAGTTAAGGCACAAAAAAATTTGCTGATAATTATGCTACCAGTGGGGCACAAATCAAAGCCAGGATGCATTGGCTTAAAATCAAAGGTCATTCCTCCAAAGAATTTTTCTTGGCCCTTCATGCCAGACACTTTTCTCTTAGTATCAAATGGATAAAAGAATACAACATTGTGCTCTCTGAGTTTCCTTATATTCTCTAGGACCTTTGTTAGGGATTATGAGTAGGTGTTTTCTACTCAAGATTACACTTTGAAGTGACAAAAATCTCTTCAAGATTTCCTTTCTATTGTGCCAAATAGGCTATCCTCAACCTATAAATCCTTTTGTGAGAAATTTCTCATGATTGAGGACCTTAAGGAAGAAACATACTACGGTGAATGACAAAGCCCTTGGAATTGATGGCTTCCCATGTGAATTTTACAAAGCTCTTTGGGACTGTGTTGGGTATAATCTCATAAGGTTTATCTTAAGCTTTTCATTCTAAAAATCTAGGAAATCTTCTCAATTAGGGGAATATTAAATTCATACCTAAGTCTAGTGATCCCAAGGATAACTGTAATTGGAGGCCCATTACACTCCTCAATGTCTCTTATAAAATCATTTCCAAAGCCCTTTCCTTGAAAATCACCATGTTTTGTGTCCAATTGTGCACTCAGAGCAAAAATATTTCATTAAGTCTGGGTTAATTTTGGACAACATTATTGTTGTTTGGGAAGGGATGGAATGAGCCAAATGCTCTAATCAAATTTTTTTTTTTATTAAAATAGATTTTTCCAAAGCCTATGACTGTATTGAATGGCCTTTTATTCTTGTCATGTTGGTTGCCTTAAGGTTTGGCCCTCATTTTGTATAGGTTGTGCAAATGTTGCTCTTAGATGCCTCTACTTGCATCACCATTAATGGTGCCAATCCCCTACCTTTGGTTTGTTCCATTTCATTCGCTAGGGTTTCCCGCTTGGCCCTTCACTTTATGTGCTTGCTACTAAAGGGTTTTGATACTTATTGGCTCATGTTGTTTCCTAGAGGTGGATTTGTGGCATTTCTTTGCCTAATTCACTAGCCCACCTGGTCAATGGCCACTTCACCGATGGTTATTTTCTCACTCTTCTAGAAGAGGAAAATAATGTCAAAGCTGCTCTGGATTACCTTGAGACTTTCCGCTTTGCCTCCAGCTCTGCCATTCAATGACATAAAACCTTATGTTATAGACAATCTATCCTGCCTAGTCCTCAATGGATTCAACACTATGGATGGAAGTGGATTGGTCCAAATGAAATATTTCAATTCCTGGGAATTCCTTTTTCTTTGTAAACTTCTCCCACAGATCTCTGGCAAGAAGTTCCTTCTTAGATTGAGTAGAAGCTAGCTTACTAGATTACCAAGCCTATCTCTAGATAGTTGGTAAATTCTAGATTTTCTCTAAGGTGTTGGTAGCTACGCATGTATACTATTATTCTTGTTGGGCCCCATCGAAGGCTGCTTATGCTAAGCTCAAGAAAAGTTTCTATGTGAATTTCTTTGGACCTCTTCTGAGACACACCGAGGGTTTCAACATGTTGCTTGGGAGTTTTGTTGCCTTCCTAGAGACTTTGAAGGGATTGGCCTACTTTCTACTCAATGGAAAAGGATTTCCCTTTATGTCAAATGGATTATCAAAGCACATACTCATGATGAGGCCTAGAAAATTCTCCTTAGGCATTGCATTCAGTGCAAATTTCCAACACACAGATTGACCTTGAAGTGGATTGGATTTCAAAACCTTTTGGTTATGAGGGAACCAATCTAGATTGTGGAAAATTTTATGGCCAAGAGAATTTGGAGAGTCCAGGAGGCTATTAAGCCCTGTATTTGCTTGGTTGGCTCTAGTTTTCATGAAGGGATTTTTCTTAGTCAATAGAATGTGTGGTGGTCACCTCTTTTTGCCAGTAATGTGTGGCTTCTAACCAAGTCACCTTGGATTAAGGCCCTAAGATTTCACAAGAAATTTATTTAGACCTTGCAACATGTGTTGCACAGAACCACAATACATATCATGTGTATAGGCCAAAACCATTTTCTTGGCATATGATTCTACGGGGTGATTCACCCAGGATTTATGTAAAGTTTACCCAAATTTGGAACACTTTTAGGGTGGAAATCCTCTTAAGTATTTGGAAATATAGAAATACCTACATATTTTCTCATAGCCAAATTGATAAATATGTATCTTTATAATGTAAATCAATTATTTGTTCTAATGTTCTTTTGTAGATACAAGTGCAAGTGAATAAAGTTGTGCTTGAAGTCTTTCACCTCTAGGTGATTTTGGACCACTAGGGCAATGCCCCTTGCAATGTGGCTTAGGTTCCCTCTTTGCCTACCTCTTCCCGTGGTTGACACCCTCACGGGGCTGATTGTGGACTAGTTTTGTTTTCCCCCACTCTAAGGATCCTCCTCATTGTGGCTCCCACCCTCCTTGGTGGTTGTGTTCTCCTCCTTTGCAGGTTGACATAGGCTGGCCCTTTGGAGGGGTGGTGGGGGCCGATGATGGCACCTTTGGGTGGCCCACTGATACTACTCTTGGTAGTGGCTCTAGTTGGCCAGATTCTAGGAAATGGCTCCTATATATGGACTTAGCAATCTCATCCAAACATGATGAAAAGACTATTTTTTGGTGTTACATGTTGGTTTGGTGGCACATGAAGATTACAGTTGATTTACATGGTCATGCATTTGTTTTAGGGAATGCATTTTCTTTAGTGTATATATTTTGTTTTAGGTATATGGCATGATTATTCAGGTATATATGACTTGTCATCATTACAAGTCTCAAGTATATCCAGGTTGCTTTCAGATTGTGGTATGTTTAACTTGGTCTTTTGCAAGGTGTTTTCACATGACATGTTATGTTTACTAATAACATACAAGTTATGACACTGTTTTATTGTGATCAATCACTTTGTAGAGTGATTTGGTTTTGAGCAACATTATTATTTGATATTTGATCACATTGCTTTGGTATTTGATATGGCTATAAGGGGCATTGGTTTACTATTGACTTCCATTAGCATGGTCATTTGAAAAGGTGTTTACACCATTGGAATTTCTTGTAAATTTTTTTGTTTAATTTATACTCCTAAAGAGTATTGTGTATTCTAAGCATGTGAAAAATGAATTGGTTGATTTCGATGGAATAGACTTTTTTAAAATCTTAGCAATGATATTAAGGATCAAATATAGTTGATCAATGTTTTTGAGTCTAAATCAGGCTGTATGGGACTCGACACACATGTGACTTCACTTCACTTATTGTGACTTGGCGTTGGCAGTGAATAGTTGGAATAATTTTGTCGGCATTGAAGACTTGTCATCTGATTTATAAAACATAATGATGGTTTATTAATTATTATGTTTTGTTTATTCTGGACTTCAAAAACTCATTGTGTTTGGTAAAGTCTTCTAAGAGACTTGAAGTTTTATTTGGAATTTTTTTTCGTTATGTTGTGAATAGGATTTGGAACCCTAGATGCCATTTTTTTTTTAGTTACAGATCTTGAGATTCTTTCTTAGCCGAAACTAGAGGAGTTTTGGATAGAAGGTTATAAGCTAGAAGGCAGTGAGGATGCTTTGGTTTGTTGACTGTGAGCTAATGAAAGCTTATCTATGAAAGTTGGTTAGAGAAGACTTGATGCCGTCTTCCAATTGGGTAGATATGAAACTAATTGATAAGTTTTTTATGGTTTTAGTTTAGTTATCTTCCACCGTGATCAGGTAATGCAAAATCTATATGCATTTGAGTATCTTTGTTAAGGGTATTTTAAGAGATTAACTCTTGTTGATTATGGTTAAAATAAACTCATTAGGGTTTTTGGGTATCTCTTCTCAGATTGCAACAGAATATACTCTCTTTTGATTTGAGATTGATGTATTTTCTAGACTTGTTAAAAGAGTTTGGTGAAAGGGTTTCTTATTAAAAAAAATGATAAGTTGAGATGATTTTTATAGTTACAAAAACTGTATACATATGTTATCATTCACAATATCTTTAAAAGATTGTTCTCAGGCATTTTTCTAGAAGATATGAGAGAGGAATATGAATCTTCAGACACATTGTGAAAAAGTTGTACTACATTGAAAATGTTTTATTATGATTCTCGTATTATTGTATTCAAGGAAGATGTTGTCATTCTCATACAACATTCTTCAATGTGCTTATTGAAAATATTTATAGTCTTCTATTGAAATTCTAGGATTGCATATTGCACTTCTAGGGTTTTGATAGAATACTGTAATTGTGTTGCACTGTAATGGAGTTGGTGCTCTAAATTAGTGAGGGGTTGGTGCTCCTTGGAGTGGGCACTCTTGAAATGTGTAGAATTGGTGCTCTATCTGGATAAAGAAATATTTTTCAAGTGGTTTTTATTCCCCTAGAGGGTTTTCCACTTAGGACATAATTCTGTGTTATGTGGTGATTTTATGTGTGTGATCTTTTTCTTATTAGTCTAATTTTAATATGTTGTCAAATGCATAATTATCAGTCTTTCATATTTGTCATTATTATGCCACATTTCATATCAATCTTTCTTATCTGTCAATGCACATTTCATGCATAAAAGGTTCTATTTTTAATGTGAGCTATGATACATGTGAAATTGTTATTTCCATCCTCTGTTAATGTTTCATGTTTAATTCATGGTTCATGCAAATACAATACTAATCATGCATAAGTCAAATTTATTCTTTGAACTGTCATTTGGTGTTTTGATTTAAAAGTCAAGTTCACTTCACATATTGTCATTTGTTCTCTTGGTTCAAAAGCAAACACAAATTATTGTTTTCTAAAAAAGTTTGTGACTTTTATAAATCACTAATTCACCCCCCCTCTTAGTGATTTCAGTCTTCCAACAATCGGTATTGAAGCATAGGGTCCTTTCATAGGTCTAATCCACCTAGGATTGATTCTAGTTTTTGGAAGTCAGTCAAACATGTCACAAGTTGAAGAAGGTACTTCTGTTACTAGAGGTCCATTGTTTAATGGTACAAATTATGTGTTCTAGAAAGTCAGAGTGGAAACATATCTAATTTCAATTGATCTTGATGTTTAGAGAATTGTTTTAAATGGGTATGTTGTTCCATCCACAATACCCACAAATTTTGCTAAAAAGATGTATGAAACTAATGCTAGAGCCAAACATGCTCTTTTGTGTGGCTTAACCAAAGATTTATTTGTTAAAGTCATGCATTTCAAATCTACTAAAGAGATTTGGGAAAAACTTGAAAAAATTTATCAAGGAAATGATAGAGTCAAACAGTCAAAGATTCTTACTCTCAAAACTCAGTTTGAGGAAATGAAAATGAATGATGATGAAAAGGTGGCTGAATATTTTTTGATAATAAGTGAAGTTGTTAATGCAATGAGAGGTTTAGGAGAAGAAATAGAAGAGTTTGATGTGGTCAAAAAGGTCACTAGAACCTTACATCCTAAATACGAAACTAGGGTTTCAGCTCTTGAAGAAAATAAACACTTTGATAAGATTACCTTAGATGATCTACAAGGAACTCTTACTACCTTTGAAATGAGAACAAGTAAAAACAATTTACCGGGAAAAGAAACTACTTTTAAAACTAAAAAAAAAGGAAATTGTAGTTGAAAATGAGTTAGAAGACTTTGATACACAGGAGTCTCACTTTTTTAGAAAACTGAAAAAGGAATCAAGTAAATACAAAGGGAAACTTATCTTTAAATGTTTTAACTATGGCAAAATTGGACATCCTGCAACTAAATGCCCCTATGTTGAAGAAAAAAGTGATGATGAAAAATATGACAAGCAGTTTAAGAAGATCTATAAATCTCAAAGGAAATTCAAGAAGAAAAAGAGTCTATTCATCAAAGATGAATTAGACAGTGAGGCAAAAAAATATTTAGATGAAGAAGAAGAGACTCTATTTTTGGGTGAAATTAAACAACAAGAGGATATAAACAACAAGTCTATTTTAGAAGATGATAAAACAGGTCTAGAAGGCGAGATTGTATTATGGCCACAATGAATGAGATGGAACTCCAAGAAAATAGACCTGCATAGACTTCTTCATCTAATAAAGAATTGAGAGATTTTGAGAATGAAATGAAAATTGCTTTAAGTGAAGTTCAAGATTTGAAAAAGGACTTAGTATATCAGAAAATTCAGATTGAGCAAGATACTAAGAATCTAGTAAGTAAGATTCTAATCACTAAAAAGGAAATTACTAACTTAAAACTTCAAATTGAAATTCTTAAAATTACAAGGATGCAATTGGAATTCAAGGAAGAAAATTGTTGTATCTTAGAAACTAAAATCAGCAATCTTAGAAAGGAATTTGATAAATTTACAATTTTTTTGAATAAACAAAGGTGTTATGAAGACAAGTCAAGTCTTGTTTATATGGATGATTCAAGTGATTTTCTAGATGTAAAAAAAAAATGTGGTAGATCTAGACATGCTTCCTACAAGAAGAAAGAGAATAGTCTTTCTAAGAAAACTATGCAAAACAAAGTTAAGTTGGTTTGGATGCCTAAAAGGAGAAATGTAGAACCGGAAGGTATTTTTTAATCAAACTGAATCACATGTTCAAGTTGAAAATACATGGATCTTAGAGAGTGGTTGTTCTCATCATATGATAGGGAACAAAATTATTTTTACTAAACTTGAACTTGGTGATTTTGGTTCAGTATGGTTTGGTAATGATGATTGCATACAACTTATGGCAAAGGGCACAATGGTTTTTGGTAATAACATTTTCTTGATAGATGTTTATTATGCAGAAAATTTAAAACAATTTTTTTTAAGTGTGACACATTAGGATTTTTGTATTCTTTTTGATGATTGTGGGTGGTAGATTAAAAAGAAATCAAGAGAAATAGTTACTATTGGTTCATAGACACAGGGAAATATTTATGAAATGACTAGTGTAAAAGTTCTTGATCAGTTGAGGAGGAGTCTCTATGATCTTCCTCCTATTTATTTTCACTAATCAATATTTGTGATTGCAGGGTGTTCTTTAAAGTTTTATCTTATATCCCTGAAAGTATAAAACACAATCAAATCTTTGTATTTTAGTTGGTGTTTTGGAATAGTTTGCAATTTTCATTACATGAAGGATTGTGTGTTCGTGTTTTACTTTTATATTGTCTCGGTTATGTCAACAAAGATATAGAAAGTTTTTCTTGAGAATGAATAGAGAATTGGTAAACTCAATTTATTTTTTTCCACTAATATCAGTTGTTTGGATAGTCAACACTTAGTTGTTCTATTTTCATAAAGAGGAAGGCTCTATGATATGAGAAAGAGAATTTTTAGAACTCTATGTCTTAGGAGATGGAGAAGAAAGATTATGTTTTTCTTCGAAGTCATGCAATTTGTCTACTTCATCAAGCAATGTGAAATAGGGAATTACATTGCAGTGAATGTTGTTTTGAGGAGAATCTTATTGTTGAAATGACAATGAAATTCATAACATTTTTGGATTTGCAAGGTTTCAAGATAGTCTTGTTTGAATGTTCTTAAAAGTATGCATGGTCTTAGGGGGAGATATTCTTATATGTTTACACCATTTATTTCCTTAAGAATTGGTTCAACACGTGGTTGCATCTGGTTCTTCTTAGTATTATTAGTGTTCATCTTGGACATGTTCAGTGATATTTTCAGATTAGCAAATTAATTTGTTTAAGGTTTCATGGGATAGTTACTTAAGACAAGAAAACATCAGTGAAAATAAATTTTGTTGCTTGGACACATGTTGTGAAATAGTGATTGAATAGTGTTGTATCATAGGGAGAGGTTTCTTGCATATTTCATGGTACAAAATATTTTTTGGTGATTGGTTATAATATAGTTTGTTGATCTATACATTATCAATTTATTGCTTCTGGATTTAGATTATGTGAGATTTTTTGCATCAACTCACTAAAAATGTCTCCCCCTAAGACCATGCATAATTTTAAGAGCATTCAGACAAGACTGTCTTGAAACCTTGCAAATCCACAAATGTTGTGACTTTCATTGTCATTTCAACAATAAGATTCTGCTCAAATCCAGATACAAAAACTCTCACACAATCTAAATCCAAAAGCAACAAATTGATAACATTATGGATTCTGGAAATCTCATAGCATTAATTGATCTATACATTCTTAGCTTGTCATTGATGTATGGTAGTGGTATTTATTACATTCTCAGTTCATTCTTGTGGTGCTTGAAAATGATATTCCTTTGCAATTTTGACAGTAAGTTGCTATTTGCAGGTTGTGCAATTGATGCATACATTGATATTTTTGATCTCACAGTACTTAATATTATGATATTTACATGATGATATAAGGTAACAACTATTTGTGAGTGACTTGATCACTGCCAACTACATGTTGACAGTGGTAGTGTGTTACAAGGTTTCCTTAGTGAAAGTTACATAATGAGTTATTTTTGTTTTAGTATGCCACCATTGAAAATGGTATTCTTGTCATTTAAGGTCTTTGTTATCAAGGTTGATGATTCTTGATATTATTATTATTAGCTCTTTTCATAACAATTTCCACAAATAAAGTTAGCAAAATATTCTCAAGGTGGCATTTAGAAAATAGTGACAATTGGTATGATAACAAAGAAAATATTATGGCTGCAAAGATATTGTGTTTGCTCATGTGACTAACGCAAGGAGGTATGTGACACAAAGTTATTTGATTATGACTAAAGTAATAATATGATTCTTGACTCCTATTTTTAAATGGATATGTGTTGGTTGGATTTAGTTGTTTTTCTTCATGGCATTTCAAATTCTCCTCTATCATTCTTTGTCATTGAGGAAAAAAGGGGGATATATGACATGTTTTTCCATCAAGGACAAAGGGGGAGTTTGTTGGCTTTCAATTGGTTATTGTGATTGTTTGTCCTTGATGAAAAAACTAGTTTTTGGTGTTACATGTTGGTTTGGTGGCACATGATGATTACAATTGATTTACATGGTCATGCGTTTGTTTTAGGGAATGCATTTGCTTTAGTGTATATATTTTGTTTAAGGTATATGGCATGATTATTCAGGTATATATGACTTGTCATCATTACAAGTCTCAAGTATATCCAGGTTGCTTTCAAATTGTGGTATGTTTAACTTGGTATTTTGCAAGGTGTCTTCACATGACATCTTATGTTTACTCATAACATACAAGTTATGACATTGTTTTATTGTGATCAATCACTTTGTAGAGTGATCTAGTTTTGAGCAGCATTATTATTTGATATTTGATCACATTGCTTTGGTATTTGATATGGCTATAAGGGGCCTTGGTTTACTATTGAATTCCATTGACATGGTGATTTGAAAAGGTGTTTACACCATTGAAATTTCTTGTAAATTTTTTTGTTTAATTTATACTCCTAAAGAGTACCAAGTATTCTAAGCATGTGAAAAAGGCATTGGTTGATTTCAATGGAATAGAATTTTTAAAAGTCTTAGCAACGATATTAAAGATAAAATACAGTTGATCAATGTTTTTGAGTCTAAATCAAGCTGTATGGGACTTGGAACACATGTGACTTCACTTCACTTATTGTGACTTGGCATTGGTAGTGAACAATTGGAATAATTTTGTCAGCATTGAAGACTTGTCATCTGATTTATAAAACATAATTATGGTTTATTAATTATTATGTTTTGTTTATTTTGAACTTCAAAACATCAATGTGTTTGGTAAAGTCTTCTAAGATACTTGAAGTTTTATTTGGAAAAACATTTTCATTATGTTGTGAATAGGGTTTGGAACCCTAGCTGTGATGTTTTTCTTTTAGCTATAGATCTTGAGATTCTTTCTCAGCTAACACTAGAGGAGTTTTGGATAGTAGGTTATAAGCTAGAAGGTAGTGAGGATGCTTTGGTTTGTTGACTATGAGATAATGAAAGATTTTCTGTGAAAGTTGGTTAGAGAAGACTTGATGGCATCTTCTAGCTGGGTAGATATGGAACTACTCGACAGGTTTTTATGGTTTTTATTTAGTTATCTTCCATTGTGATCAGATAATGAAAAAAATGTATGGATTTGAGTATCTTTGTTAAGGGTATTTGAAGATATTAACTCTTGTTGATTATGGTTAAAATAAACTCATTAGGGTTTCTGGGTATCTCTTCTCGGATTGCAATAGAATATACTTTCTTTTATTTTGAGATTGATATATTTGCTAGACTTGTTAAAAGAGTTTGGTAAAATGGTTTCTTATTGAAAAAAAACCCTAACTCGAGATGATTTTTACAGTTACAAAAACTGTATACAGACGTTATCATTCACAGTATCTTTAAAAGATTGTTCTCAAACATTTTTTCGGAAGATTTGAGAGAGGAATATGAAGCTTCAAACACATTATGAAAAGTTTGTACTAAATTGAAAATATTTTATTATGATTCTCATATTATTGTATTTAAGGAAGATGTTTTCATTCTCATACAATGTTCTTCAATGTGCTTATTGAAAATATTTATAGTCTTCTATTGAAATTCTAGGACTGCATATTGCACTTCTAGGGTTCTGATAGAATACTGTAATTATGTTGCATTGTAATGGAGTTGGTGCTCTAAATTAGTGAGGGCTTGGTGCTCTATTTGAATAAAGAAATATGTTTTGAGTGGTTTTTATTCCCCTAGAGGGTTTTCCACTTAGGACAAAATTCTGTGTTATGTGGTGATTTTATGTGTGTGATCTTTTTCTTATCAGTTTGATTTTAATATGTTTCCAAATGCATAATTATCAGTCTTTCATATTTTTCATTATTATGCCACATTTCATATCAATCTTTCTTATTTGTCAATGCACATTTCATGCATAAAAGGTTCTATTTTTAATGCGAGCTCTAATACATGTGAAAGTGTTAAGTCCATCCTCTATTAATGTTTCATGTTTAATTCATGGTTCATGCAAATACAATACTGATCATGCATAAGTCAAATTTATTCTTTGAACTGTCATTTGGTGTTTTGATTTAAAAGTTAAGTTCACTTCACATATTCTCATTTGTTCTCTTGGTTCAAAAGAAAACACAAATTCTTATTTTCTGAAAAAGTTTGTGACTTTTATAAATCACTGATTCACCCCCTCTCTCAGTGATTTCAATCTTCCAATACTCTTGATGTCACTCCTGCTGATGTATGGGGAAAGAAATTAGATGACAGGGACCCTCCGCCCCCTGCTATCACTGCTCTGGCCACATGATGGCCTTTTTTATTTTCATGTTTGTAATGTTTATTGCTTTCTAGCCTTGACCCATGTGACTCTGAACTTCTAGGCTCTTCACATTTGACTCTATGGGTGTTCCTTTTTACCACCCACCTTTTGTTTATGTATATGGATTTCCATCTTTATAATTAATTTAGATACATGTCTATTCATAACAAAAAAATTTGAAAATTATAAGGGAAGGATAATATGGATGGAAGATTATAAAATCCATGTTTAAGTGGACCAACCTCAAGAAAAATTATCTAAACATTCATCATATTGGTACACGAGTCCATAAAAGAAACATAGCTACTAGGCTACACATTTTTGTGAATTGTATACAACAATCTCTTAACAAAATTATTTAAATATCATCACTAGGGAATTTGGTATGCATATTAGCACATTGGAATTGGAATATGGAAAATATATTCATGGATACACTCATTGACTCCTTGTTTATAATATATATTTTTAAATAGTAACCTAAAAAATAACATTAACACACACTCAATTATCTCACAAAATAATTTTCCAAATCTTAAATTCGAATAAGACCATGTTTAAGCTAACATAATTATTAAATAGCATAATGTTTCAAAGTTTATGGAGATATATTAGCCAATAAATTATCACCATACCTAAAATTAAACATGTCGTACTAAAAGACCATAGGTATGCCATATATCTTTTGTGGTATTATATATTTCAAATATAGGAGCCAGAATCCAATAGGAAATTTATAATATCCATGTTGTTTTTGAATTCATTACTTATATCCTATATGATTCCAATAGGCAAGGAATCCATTTTATTTTGCATCTCATTTAACCTTATAAGGAGAGTTCCAAGAATAGAGTGGTGTACTAGGAATATAATTGGTAATATGAGACATAATGGGTGTCATATAGATAGATTAAGTAATTTAAGAGGGGTTCTCAACAACCCTCTTTTTTGAAAACAAACACTTAAACAACCTTAACAGTGCATACACATCAACAACAAAGTCTCATAAAATTATTTTAAATTTACAATAAAAGATCTTCTCATTATGGAAATCTGATTACATAATCATTTTCAGTCATCAACTGACTGATGGGAAGTAATATATTCCCCTTACGTAATCTAAAAATGAAACACAAAATAAAATACAACAAAAAGCAACCAATGTGCTCCATGAGCACATCCAAATCTGCAACTTTCTCCTACAATCAATCACCTGAAACCCTTCAATCTTCAACAATGGAGCCCTCAATATTTGATGGCTACCATAACCCTCTCAACTTGTAACAAAGGTCTTCAAAACCCCTTGAGAAAATACCACGTCAAGCTCTCCTTCTCTCCAAACCTACATCAAACAATGAATGCCAAAAACATGCAACACATGACCCCACTCCTGTCCCCCCCCGCCTCCTCCCCAAAAATAAATAAATAAATAAAATAAATCAAAATAAAATTTTCCCTCCAAACTAAAATTCTATGCCAACCTCTTGGAATATGAATGGTCTCAATAATGGAAAAATCAATAAATGAGTTTTCCATGCAAATTGTAATCCTTTCTTTTTCAAAATTTTCCAAAAATGCAACTACACCTCCACTTGCTAACTTGCATAACAAAAGTGATATTTATTTAATTAAATATAATCATGCCCAAACCTATTCAAATTAGCTCCTTCTAACGTGAAATTATCCTCCTAGCATGAAATGCAAACGCAAATTCCAATTTTTTTTTTTTTTAGTTGATGTTGATTGCACTTTCATGACGGATGCTCCTACATCAAACACCCCCTAAGTAGAAATAAATGTTTCATGAGTTGCAATCATAAAAAAATGTAGACCCTATTTCTATCTTAGATCTACCTCATTTCCATGTCCACTAGAATCTTTCTATGCACCACTTTTTGCAAACTTACAATATTACCATGTTTCATCCTTTCTAGAGCTACTACCTGTCATGTAATTCAAAGCATCAATTTTTTTTCCAACTAATATACTTCATCAAAATCAAAACTAACAATTAAAATTATACCTTCATAAAAAAAAGTATTTCTTTGCATCATTTTCTATTCTACCTTTTTTGTCTTTTTCCACCATGCCCCCTTCATGAAATCCCATTGTTTCAATGCCTTCTAAAAGACATGATACTGCTGCAATTTGGTTTCCTTCAATCAAAAAATTGTTAGTACTATCATCAAAAGGCTCAATTTTGACATTAAGTAATAAGGAATCATGATCACTAATAAAAAAAAATTCACCTCCATTCTCAAACAAGGATTCTTCATAAAACTCTTCATTAACCATCACACTCCACTCTTCCAATTCAACTTTATCAAAAGTAATTTCTGCTACAACAAACTTATCTATTCCTTCACTCTCTTTCTCATCAAATAAAACAATAAAATCATATTTTTCCTTACCCTCTACTGCTATCTTCACTCCACTTGAGATCTCTACTTCAATTTGAGTCAACAAATCACCTTTCTCATCTTCATCATGGTTAGTGTTAACAAAGCCAACATATTCATGCTTCATACTATCTAAAAGTATGATTTCATCAACCAAAAAAGACCTTGCATTTCTGTAAACCTTACCCATTTCTTCTTTCGATGGCTTCAATTTTTATTTCACTTCATCTTTTTCCAATGTGTATGTGTTAGCATAACCATCATGCACTACCTTCCTATCAAATTGCCAAGGACTTCCTAACAAGACATCATGACAAGAATTCATAGGAATAATATAACATAAAATTTCATCTCTATAACCTCCTATAATATTTACCAAACTTTTTTCACTAATCAAAACTTTCCTATCATCTTGTAGCCATGCTATCCTATATGAATACAACTGCCTTCTCTCTAGCTACAATTTTTTCACCATCTCTTCAGAAATGACATTATCTATGCTACCTCCATCTATGATGACATTACATACCTTGTTCTAGCACTTTCATCTTGTCCTATTTTTTTTTCCTTTTAATTGATTTATCATCTTCATTCAACAAGGTTCTATCCATTAAAGTTTCACCATCTTCTGCTTCTTCGAAATGTGATGATCTCACATCTTCTTTATTTACATTTTATGCTCTATTATGGTTTTCCTACCTTCTTCTCAATCTTTCCTCTTCATTAAGAAAATTATATTCTTTGTGATCCTCTTCTCCATACTTAAAACAGGTTCCTCTGAAGGTTCCTCTTCCAAAACATCTACTCGATCTTCCTCTACCTCTTGAATTTTGATCTCTAGGACCATATGAATCTTCATATCCATGATTTTTTTCAGCTACCGTGGTCTTCTTTTTTTTGATTTTTCTAATTATTATCTTCTCCATATTTTCTTCCTTCAAGCTCCTCATCACGACCTCTTCCTCCTTGCTTACTTTCATGCCTTTTGTTTAGTGTTTCCTTAATTTTTAAGGTAATTTGATATGCATATTCTATTATGTAAACTCTCACGAAAGTCATATTATTTTTTATGTGTGGATTCAAACCATTAATTTATATTGAAATATTCTCCTTAGTTTCTTTAGCATGACCTTCTCTAATTAGGATCCTATGAAACTCCTTTGTATATTCTTTCATTGTTTCGGTCCCTTGTTTTAACCCTTGCATTTTTTGAGCAAATCAAGCTCACAGTCCATTGGAATGAATTGTATTTTCATTTTCTCCACCATTATATCCCACTTATTAATTTTCTCCTTGCCTCTCCTTCCTTTTTCCAATTGAATCTCTCTCCACCAAATTGAAGTATGTCCTTTCAATCTAGTTTTTGTAAACCTCACTCTATTAGGATCCTCAACTACTTCAAACTCAAAATACTCTTCCATTTTGTTGATCTAATCCACTAACTATTCTAGATTCAAATTCCCAATGAATTTAGGAACACCAATTTTTTGCCTCTTTCCTATCCTTGATAGGGAAATCAACACTGAGTCATTGGCAGTTGTTGCTGCTACATTTCTTTGTTCACTTGTTTGACTAGCATCTTTTGAGTGTTCTTCTTCCTCACTTTCTGATTCTCTTCTTTGTGAAAATCCTCTTCTAATTTATTTTTGTAATTCTTCCACCTACCTTCTCAAGGCTCTAAAATAATCACCATGGACATCCTCTACCTCTACCCCTACCACATGGGGCTCCTCTTGCATACATTTTTTACAACACCCACAAAACATAGATCCTGGTGTAAACTATCCCATTTCAATGGTCTGTTTACACACTCAGAATATTCTTGCTCTGATACCACTAATTTAAGATGAGTTCTCAACAACCCTCTTTTTAAAAAAAACACTCAAACAACCTCAATAGTGCATACAAATCAACGACAAAGTCTCATAAAGTTATTTGAAATTTGCAACAAAATATCTTCTCATTATGGAAATATTATTACACAAGAATTTTCAGTCATCAAATGAATTATGGGAAGAAACATATTCCCCTTCCATAATATGAAAATGAAACACAAAAAAAACAATAGAAAAAAGCAATCAATGTGCTCCATGAGCACCACCAAATCTGCAACTTTCTCTTGCAATTAGTCACCTGAAACCCTTCAATCTTCAACAATGGATCCTTCAATATTTAATGACTTCCATAATCCTCTCAACCTTAAAAAAAGGTCTTCAAAACACCTTGAAAAAATACCATGCCAATCTCTCCTCTCCAAACGTACAACAAACAATGAATGCCAAAAACATGCAACACATGATCCCCCCAAAAAATCAAAAATCAAAATTTACCTCCAAATTAAAATGCTATGCCTAACTCTTGGAAAATGAATGGTATAAATAATGGAAAAACCAATAAATTATTTTTCCATGTATATTTGTAACTCCCACAAACCCAATCCCCAAATCTACTTTTTCAAAATTTTCCAAAAATGCAACTACACCTCCACTACCTCCACTTGCTAACTTTCATAAAAAGAGTGATATTTATTTACTTAAATATGATTATGCCCAAACCTATTAAAATTAGCCTTCTAACATTAAATTAGCCTCCTAACATGAAATGCAAATGTAAATTCTAAATTTGATTTTTTTGTTGATGTTGATTGCAGTTTCACTTACGATGCTCCTACATCATTAAGGGATGGTGAACAAATATGAGGTAACAAAAACATCAGAATTAGGGATAAAACTAATAGGGGGAACATGAAATACAATTAATCGGTACTTAACAAAAAATGGAGAAAAATGAAAGTATCTATCAAATGTATATTAGGTTCAAAAAAGAAATAACACAAGATAGAGAAGGGGAGAGGAAAAATAAAAACATAAGATATACCAAGGGAAAAATACACTTAAATGTATTACTTATCCAAAAAGGTTACTAGAAACTCATGAGTTAGAATTCTTAGAGATCTCCAATTTAAATCTAGAGGAATTATATTATCTTAACTCTACATAAAATATACCATACAGTATACATCCCAAGCCCTTAAAATATAAGCTAAGGAGACCCAACAAATATAAATGGTTTAACAAAACCATGATCTAATACTTGGTCCAACTATTCCTACTTGGATCATGACACCTTATTTTAAAGTCACACCTACATGGCTTGATCCTTCAACCTAAGTAGGTTAGAAATTTTTGGAGCATGAAAAGATGATTTCAATGTGATGTAATTATGGCATAGTCAAGTACAGATCAATTCAAAAAATTGACAAAAGGGTGACATAAGCATGATGTCAACATTGGGGAATTGGAGATGGATGTGAATGTTCACATATAGAACCAAGTCTAGTAATTTGAAAAAAACTTAGGGAATTATTTAACTAGTGAAGGATTGGGATGCCATGGTTTGGAGGGAAATGGTGCTTGGGGATGAGAAATTCCAACAACTTAATCTAAAGGACTTACAAATTTATTAGGTGAAGGATTAGGATTTCATGGTTGAGGGGAAAGGCATGAAAATAAGGGAAACCTTGAATGTTTTTAATTATACAAAAATACATAGAAAACTAAGAAAAACACTTGAAACAATCCACTCTTATATTTTTATGGAATTAATTACATATTTTAACACTTATGGAACCCACTTAGGATGTCTTAGATTGATTATCAATAATGTCTCAAATAGGGTTATGAAAAATAAAAATGGAAGGGATTCAAGTGAAATTTAACACATTGGGATTGATTCTCAACAAAGAGGAAAAGTTTGTATCAACCTTGTAGAAGTGTTACATTATTACATCTACATTTCTCCATTTAGTTTAATAGTATTTCAATAGCATAAAAAATTATCAATCTACAAAATACCCTTGAAACAACTATCCAAAGTATTGATGCAGGAGCATCCATGGTGTACTGTAAATCCTGTGTCACCAAAAATAATTTATTTTACTTTGTTTGATTTCAATAAGTGCCAAGGTTGTGAGGAGTCATGGGGATTCAAGTTTTCCTAACCTATGTTGTGGGGTTCTTTAGTTTCATAACCTCTCGACTTAGTGACTTAGTGGATGAGCAATAAGGTTTAAGAAGGGCTTTATCGATGTGACTCATTTTGGAGTCTCTCCAACAACCCAAAAACTATGATGTTGGTGACTCGTGGGTTTTCATAACCTTGTAACCTGTGAAAAGAGGTTCTAGAGTTCAGATTTTTCAAAATTTAGTGATGTACGATGGAACCTAGATATGGTGGAACCCGATGGGTTGATAAGGATAGATGGTGAAGAGTATAAATAGATGGTGATTATTGATTGGATGATCATGCAATTCACATCCTTGTTGTGAATTGTGTGGTAGTGAGCTAGAATGGTGGACCCCACATCAAAATGATATATTAGGTGTTGTTGTTTTCATCAAAGTGACATAATATCATCCGTAGGACTCTTAAGGTGGTCTCTTCGATGCAGCGATGAGAATCCTTCATTGGACAAACAAAGTAGTGTCGCCAAGACTAGGGAACTAGTCTCTTCGATAGAGCGATGGGAGTGTGTGATGCTAAATTTGTGACCTGGTAAAGTAAGGATGACATGAAGGAAGTGATTGAAAGGATGAAATGTGGAAAAAAGTGATAGTGGATGGTGACACGATGGTGTGGAACCACTTGTCTACAACAACAAATGATATCAACATGACAATGCCATATCGATGAGAGTGGAGTTGATGTCTCTTCAATAGCATGATGGTTATCTCATTGATGTGGCATTAGTGTATCAGTAGGAGTTTGGAAGATGTCCCTTCAACAGAATGATAAGGAGAAAAGCTAAGTGAGACTTGAAAAGATGGTGGCGTCAGAGGTGTATATGCGGTAGTTGCTCGCGTACCCCACTAAGAATTTAGTGGGACCCGATCAAGACCTGCAGGGTTGGCAGGGAATGATGAAGATTGATCAATGTTGATCAGATGGTGATGGTGGATCATGGTGAAGGCTAACATGTGGTGATTTTCGTGAGATGAGGATTAATGGTGATAATCTAATTGAAGCTAATTGAATGGCGGTGATTTAAAGGTGTCAAGATGAATAGAGGATAGTAGGATCTTCACACGAGAGAGAAGATCAATGACCCAAATTCAAAGATAAAAATCCATAACGACCTGATTTTTGTAAACAAGGCTTCATTTGGTAACTGACACAAATGAAGGAATTAATTGGTCCAACTACACCTGTGACCAATGTTGATGAAGATTTGATCTATTAAGCGATGACATAGTTTGCAAAAGATTTGAAGATCAAATCAGATGGAATGGACAAGATAATACATTTAATGCATATTTATTTCTAGGGTTTGACAAAAAGAATCAAAGGAAAATTATCTGTAATAGAATTAAATTTTGGAAGGTCGGTGCAAGATATGGCATCATCTGGTGAACTCTATAAGATATCCTAATGATGAGCAGGACAATGGTGGGGCTGGAGGAAAGGAAGCATGCTAGTGAAGTTAGGAGGGTAAGAAAGCCCAAAGGGGAGGCAACAATGAAGAAGGGAGATGAAGAGGGAGCCAAGGGAAAAGAAGAATCAACTGTAAGGAACAAAGGGAGGGTTTTGCATGTTGAAATGTTGCTAGGTATGGCATGAGATTGTTGAAGACACCTTCGTTGTAGGTGTTGCATGTAGGATGGAAGAGGAGCCCATGGCTTCCTTTTGATGTAACCTTTTGCATGTTTGAATGAAAAGAAAGGGAAATTCCCTTATTTTTTTTGCATTAGTGGTATTAGAGTTGGTTGTCCTGAGCCTGTAATAAAGCGTTGAACATGAAGAAGTTGCAGCAAGACCTATGAGTTTGGGTTGAAGCCTAAAGATCTTGAGAGTGTAGAGTTTGCACTAGGACCTGAGGGTGGAGAATATGGATTTTTCTTGCAAAAGAATGTGCAAGTAGTAAAAAGAACATAGTAGGAGATCCTGAGTGTGCAAGTAGAGCGTTGAATGTGAGGTAGTTTGCACCAGGACTTGTGGTGTTATGTAAGAGATTTGTGTGCAGGAAGAAGCATCGATGTGAGGCAGTTTGTATCAGGAGTTGAGGGTGGAGTGTGTGTGGTGTGTAGATTGATCACCAAATGTGAGGCAATCTAACTTGCGAGATTTAATATTGAGTGTGTGTATTTTATTGGTAGATAGATGTGCAACCTTCATGAAGACATTTTTAGAGGGTTTTAGGAACTGAGGTTCCCATGGTTGTAAATAGATCACCGAAGGGTGGGAAGTTTACAATAAGATTGGTGAATATTTTGAAAGAGGGTTTTGTAAACATATCGCCAAATGGGAGGCAATTTACATAAGTAAAAATTGAGGGTTGAAGATTTGTGTTGTTACAACCCTAAGAGGGTTGGAAATGGAAAAGAGAAAGGGCAAGAAGACTTTTGTAATTAGATGGGTTCCAAGGATTCCTAGATTAGAGGAAATCAAAAAGACATTTTGGGAAAGACAATTTATACAATTGAAGAAGCAACTAAATGAATTGGAGGACACGAAAGAGGGTGGAAAAAAAAGAAGACAAGAGATAAAGGTAATGTTTATCCTTCTAATGATTTTTTGACTGCAGGAAATAAAGAGGATGTAGCAGAGTGTCTTGTATATGACACCAAGGAAGAGCATAAGGATGAGGAGCCTGAACTTGAATTTGAAGAATGTCTGTTGAAAAACATAAAGGATGAAGATCTAGAGGTGGTAGTAGCCACAAAAGAATGGAAAGAGATAGAGGTCCGTGAAGAAGAAGAAACCCAAGTGGCAGCAGTTACAGAAAAGGTAAAACTTGCATCTTGTGAATTCATAGAGGATTATGGATTGCATATGAGTGATGTAAATGGGATGGCTAGGTATGAGGAGATTAAAATTTTTGTTGAAGATTATTTACTCGAGTATGATAAGAGTAATGTATAAGAAGATATTGCAGTAGTGAGTTTTTTTGTAGTTGAAGGTACTACAACTGAAAATAAGGAAGGAGATAAGGGAAGAAAGTTGAGTTTTTTGGGGATCTTCCCTTGGCATCAGATGATGATTTCTTATGTGATAAAGAGATTGGTATGACTGATAGTTTGTTGTAGAGAGAAAAGGATGAGTCCCTAGATTATACTACTAATGTTGGTGTGAATGCAGAAGAGGAATTGATTGCAGCTGGAAAATGTCTTTTAGAAGGCTTGGGGAAAAAGGAACATAGTGTTGAAACCAAGGGTGATGATGAACAAAAGGATGTAGCATTACCAGAGAAGGAGGTAATACATAATGTTTTTAATTTTTGTGATGAAGATGAAACTGGTTTCTGTGTGGATGAGTATGATGTAATGGTTATCGAACAAGACATGGATATTGTGGATGCCTTATCAAAGGTATGAAGGAAAGGAACTAAGTTGAAGTTACAATAGGTGATAAAAAGTAAATTCAAATTTCATTGAATTTGAAGATAATTATTTTCATGTCAAGAGATGGATGAGTTGATAAATGAAGAGGAGATGCCAATAGGTTTTGTTAGTGCAAATTTGGATAGAGTTATTGCAAAAGAACATGAAGATTGTTCTTGGTGGAGGTGGGAGGAATATGGTGGGTTGAATCCCACAAGATTGGGATATATTATGAGTGGCATTTGGTGGAGGTGGCTAGACTATGGTGGGTTGAATCCCACAAGATTAGAGGAGAGTGAGATTTGCATTTGGAGGAGGTGGTTGGTCTATGCTAGAATTGATTCCACATTGAAGAGGTTAAGTGTAGAGATAGAGAAGTTGTTCAATGCAACAAAAGAGATAGTAGAATGCAGCAACGAAGAAGAAGATGTTGTGACATAAAAATTCATCAAGGTAGAGGCTATGAAGGAAGCTATAGGAGATATTTGGTGGGAGTGGTCAGTTCGTGATGGGTCAAAACCCACGAAAGAGGAGAGGAGTAGAGAGATTATTTGGAGGATGGTTTGGAAGTGATTCCACATTCAAGAAGTTCAATCAAGAGCAGAGTTGCCAAAGAAGGAAGTTGTTCTAGCTAAGTGTTGGAAGAAGAGAAAGAAGAATAATTTAGAGGTACCAGTTTCAGTGATGGAGTTTGCTGAGGATTGTTTGTAATCTGAAAGGGTGGTACTACTACTCAACTCCATTTTGTGAGGCCAAAATTTTCCTACCTTTGGTGTTTGATGCAGGAGCATCCATGGTGTACTGGCAATCTTGTTTCACCAAAAATAATTTATTTTTCTTTGTTTGATTTAAATAAGGGCCAAGGTTGTGAGGAGTCATGGGGATTCAAGTTTTCCTAACCTATGTCATGGGGTTCTCGAGTTTCATAACCTCTTGACTTAGAGACTTAGTGGATGAGCAATAGGGTTTAACAAGGGCTTTATCAACGAGAGTGAATGGTATTGGAAGGACTCATCTTGGAGTCTCTCCAACAACTAGATAGCTATGATATCGACGAGTTGTGGGTTTTCATAACCTCGTAACCTCTGACAAGAGGTTCTAGAGTTTGGGTTTTTGGTGATTTAGCGATGTATAATGGAAGGCATATGGTGGGACCTGATGGGTTGATAAGGAAAAATGGTGACGTGTATAAGCAGATGGAAATTATCAATTGGATGATCAAGTAATTCACATCCTTGTTGTGAATTGCATGACAATGAGCTAGAATGGTGGACCCCACATCTGAATGATGTATTGGGTGTTGTTTTCATCAAAGTGATATAATATCATTAGTATGACTCTTAAGGTGGTCTCTTCGATGGAAGGATTAGAATCCTTCATCGAGTGGACAAAGTGATGTTGCTAGGACTAGGGAACTAGTCTCTTTGACAAAGTGATGGGAGTGTGTGATGCTGAATGTGGGACCCAGTAAAGTAAGGATGACGTGCAGGAAATGAATGAAAGGATGAAACATGGTAGAAAGTGATAGTGGATGGTGGCATGTGGTGACACAGTAGTGTGAGACCACTTGTCTACAACAACAAATGATATCGGTGTGGAAATGCCATATCTATGAGAGTGGAGTTGATGTCTCTTTCATAGCATGATGGTTATCTCATCGATGTGACATTGGTGTATCGATAGGAGTTTGGAAGATGCCCCTTTGATAGAGTGATAAGGAAAAAAGCTAAGCGGGACTTGACAAGATGGTGACATCAGAGGTGTATACATGGCAGTTGCATGTGTACCCCGTTGAGAATTTGGTGGGACCCGATCAAGACTTGTAGGGCTGGTAGGGAATGATGAAGACTGATCAATGTTGATCAGACGGTGATGGTGGATCATGGAGAAGGCGGATAGGTGGCAATTGTCATGAGATGAGGATCAATGGAAATAGTCTAATTGAATCTAATTGAAAGATGGTGATTTAAAGGTGTTGAGATGAACAAAGGATCATAGGATCTTGACACAAGATAGAAGATCAACGACCCAAATTCAAAGATAAAGATCCATAATGACCTGGTCTATGTAAATAGGGTTTTTTATGATAATTGACACAAAGGAAGGAATTAATTGGTCCAACTATAGCTGTGACCAATGTCAGTGAAGATTTGATTTGTTAAGCAATGACATAGTTTGCAAAATCTTTGAAGATCAAATCAAATAGAATGGATAGGAGAATACATTTAATGCATACATATTTCTAGGGTTTGAAAGAAAGAATGAAGGAAAATTCTCTATAACAGAATTAAATGTTGGGTGGCTCGATGCAAGATATGACAAGATCTGTAAAACTCTATTAGATATCCTAATGATGAGTAGGATAGTGGTGGGGTTGGCAGATAGGAAGCATTTTGGTGAAGTTACGAGGGCAATAAAAACCTAAGGGGAGGCAACAGAGAAGAAGGGAGATGAAGAGGCAGTCGAGGGAAAAGAAGGATCGGCGGTAAGGAAGAAAGGGAGGCTTTTGCATACTAAAATGCTGCCAGGTATGGCACGAGATTGTTGAAGACACCTTTCTTGTAGAAATTGCATGTAGGATTGAAGAGGACCCACTGGCTTCCTTTTGATGTAACCTTTTGCATGTTTGAATGAAAAGAAAGGGAGATTCACTTTTTTTTACGTCAAGTATCCAATTTATAGAAAAATAGAAAGGAAAAACACAGAATGGTTTCCCAAAACCAAAACTACCAAAATCTATGGTATGAAAAACTTCAAGTCCCCTGTGATGAAATAATCAATGTTCCATGAATTTCAACCACAACTAATTGTATCTTTGATCTATGTTTTGATTAGTCACTCATTCCTAAGTATGGTGCTCAAAAATTGAGTGGATAACTAATTAGGGCCTCACCCATTATAATAATATACTCCACACACTCTTTTAGCACCAAATATTAAAAAATTGGTATAAATAAAGTCAAATTTCTTTGAAATTACCACCATTATAAGAAACGTCTACTCTTAATGCCACTAAAACTAATATTATAAATTATAATTATAATTAATGAAATATTAAAATATCTTATAATAACCTATAGGGACATCCAAGTACCCATTCCTAAGATGTTGAGTAACTAACATTAGTACATATAATTGTAAGATTAATATCACCTTATTTTAGCAATCTCCCACTTGATATTGTATATTACAATGACATAGATAGGAAATATAAAATAAATCAAGTATGAGATGCAAGGACCATGACCTCCTTAAATACTAAGAGAAATTACTAGTTTCATAAGTGAACCTATAACATTATCCTTAGTGTCAATCTTTTGAATCATTACCTTACCAATATGCACCATGTCATGAATCAAGTGATACTAAACATCAATGTGATTGGTATGAGCACAATACATGGTGTTTTGAGCCAAAAAATATAATTGATTATCACACCTAATTTAAACCACCCTACAATCAAAACCAACTCTTGAACACTATATAACCAAACCGCCTTTTTCTAAGACTATGTATTGTTTAAGGGGTTGATCTTAATTGGTTAAAACATTGAATTCTTAGTGTGGAGACCTAAGTTTGAATCCAAAAGGGAAATCTAAGATGAAAATCCAAGTTGTGACTCTTGGTCTTCCATTGGTTATTTCTAGTGTGGTTTCTCAAAATGAGATAGTATTAGTTTCATGGTTGTTCTCACAATGAGCTTGTGTTGAGCTCATGTTGATGCTCAAATGAACAAAATAAATTGTAAACAATTATCAATATAAAAAATAATTATGTATTTACCATTTTATAATAATCCCAATCGATATTGTGGCAAACTAATTTTACAATTTTATAAAATTAACACAAATATTACAATCTCGAGTATTATTACAAAATTTTTATTAACATAAATTATAATTAAAATTTAAAATTGATACCAATACATGAAAGGTAAAATCCAAATATTTACTTATGTTCATTAAATATGAGATACATCAATATATGTTGAAATAATAACATAAATAGTAATAGCTACACTACACACAATCTGACAATACTAAAGTTGAAAATCGCGCGTCTATAAAGCCTACTCAAAACCCTCTGAAAGCAAATACACAACACCATTCAGACGTATCTGAACAAAGCATAGAATACGCAGTGCATACATAAAATATGCACAGGAGTTGGAAAATCCTGCGTGTATAAAGCCTACTCAAAACCCTCTCCTGTAGCCAGGAATCTTCTCCTTTATCCTTTGCATGAATCCTTTCTTCACGCGAACATGAACTCCAGCTGAAGCGTGAACGTTGCCTACATGTCCGTTCTGAGCCACTGTGTGTGTCCTCTTCTTCTTCCCAAACATTCCCAGAAGCCCACGAACCGTTGATTCCGCCATTACTGCAAATTTTAACCTAAAAAGAACTTAACAGTACAAGAGAAAGATTCACAGATTTGCAGGTGAAGGAATTGATAGAAATGGATATGTGGGAATGAATTGCAGATATCCAATAAAATCTGAAATCTGAAATCTGCTCCTAGTAAAAATATTCCAATTCAATCTATAAAACTGGAATGTTAATAATTCCAAAGGGTTGTACGTCAATATATGCCATTAAAAATGGCATTCAGTAAAGAATTCCTCTGCAACAATGGGTTGGAGTTTCATCTTTTTTAAAGGATTAAGATGTGGAGCTGCAGTGATCCTATTATTACGATCTACAATGGGGTCGGAGCATGATGCCTTTACAAACTGATTGCTATTCTCTGCTGCAGCAGCCATGGCAGATGCAACACGCCTCTCTTCTTTCTTGTATCGGATGCCACATGCATTGCATAGAGACTGTTTATCAACCCACCAAAGAAAACAAGTATTGTTTAGAAATATACATTGTGAAACAGAAGTATTTGTAACTCAATGATGGTGTCTCTAACCTACCAATACAAAAATCCCTAAAGGTAGGTATAAGTGTGCTCTTAAATATATCTTATATCTGTGAATAACTTGATTGTATCTTAAAAACAGAAGTTTGGTGAAATTTACCTTGGCACCCCTAGGACCGTTCCTCCACAAAGGTGTAGCAGTGGTGTGGCATGTAGAGCACCATCTTGCTGCATCATCTGAAGTAATATTACTCATCTGCTTCTGTTGTACTGTACTTATGGAGCTGCCATTATTGTTCAGAGGGTTACTGTTACTTGTCTTCTTGGGTCTTGTATGTAGTAGTTCGGATCCCAAATCTGTTGCATAGTTTTTATGTGCCAGAATGTCCTTGGAATCCATAAACTTTGATCACAAGCCCCATCCTATAGTTTAATAAACTCGCTATCTTCATAAAAATCATCATACTAAGACTTATAATCAATAATGCATGCATTCTTCACTGGTTGTTCTGATTACTTTAACTAGATAAGAATTTGCTTGTAAAACAAATCCCATCATCCATGCCACCATGCCATCTGGCTATCTGTTTAAGACAATCAACACCAACCACTTCCAGTTTATTTTCGCTAACTAATAGATAACAAGTATCATGTACTTGCAAGAAAACTGTCTCAGCCTACTAAAGTAAGCTCACAACCTTCATCAGATATTTTAATAAACTCGCCATCTTCATAAAGTCATACAAAAACCTATTTTATAAAAAACATTAGTTATAAACAATCAATAATGCATGCATGCTTCACCATCAATGAATGGTACAAATGAAAGGCCAAACCCTCTGGTTCTGATCTACAACAGTTACTGCTTCAGCACATCCCCATAAATAATTGCATGCAACCCATAGTCACAAAATAGTGAAAATAGGGATACCATCCAGATTAAAGCCCATAGCACAATGTGCTACTATACAAGTAAATGATTAGGATTTTACTAATGCAAAAAGTAAGGCCAGAATGAGAAATCAAATGGATAAAGTTTTACCATTTGATAATTGAAGAAACAAAACATCATATACACATGTAAACACACAGCAAAAAACTACAGTATTGATGTAGAACATTCTTTCTCAAACCAATTAGATCTTAAGTTTAAGGGATGAAGCCTTTGAATAAGGCTAAACAAATTAAGTATTAGCTAACTCAAATTGTTTGATTCAAAAATGACAAAATTTCTTTTAACATTTGTATATATCAAACCAAAGAATTCCACAGTAGACATAGATGACAGATATAGTTAAAAACCTTGAAAAAATGTCTAGCTCAGGAATTTACTAAAAACGAATCTTACAATTAAATAATCCGTTAAATATGACAACATTTACCCAAAAAAAGCTTGAGATAGTTCAGTGCCAGCTACCTAAAACACATTCTGCCAAAAAGCATTAACATTTGTCTCAACTCAGGAAAAATGGTCATTAAATTCGCTAGTCCCTTAGAAAACAAGCTCATGAGGCTTCATTCCTGATCTGAGAGAAAATCTAGCAGACAAGTAATGCTTCAAATCAGGAACAGCTTCTACTGCCTTCAGTACTTGTTCATCCAGTATCTTCTGATCCTCCTTTCTATGAGGAGCTACATACTTTGTTGGCTGCAGCACACATTAGAGTTTACATAAGGATCTGAGTCTCATGCACAAAAATTGTAGTCTTAAAAGGAACAAAACTTCAAGATGGAGAAAGCTTTGAACGCATTTCAAACCCTTACAAGTCCTTTCTAACAAACAATAAATCCCACCACTAACATCTTTACGAATCATTCTAGTGGAAAAGCCGAAATATTTCTGTTAAGAGAGTTGAACTACCACCCTGAATAATATTAAGAAACAACTTTGGATGTATCTTTTCCATGTACTAGAGAACAAAACGACCTGCATACCTTAATCTATCTAAAAATATACTCGACTGATTCACACAGTTTTCACTTTTCTATTCTGCTTCACTCCTTAAAAAAACCAAAATAGCCATCATCATTTTACCATACCCCAATGTAACACATCAAAAATTAGAGTGTATCCAGTTCAGATATAAAACTGTGGGCCAGTAGAATGAGAAGTCCAAACTTGAGAGCAGGAATATAATCCATTTAAAGGAACAAGAAACAACACTACTCCTAAGCAAATCCAGAATGACTGAAATGTCTAGCAGTTAAAATGTATACCTTTTTCTCGGCCTCAAAGAATTGCTCCTCGGTCTTCTTCTTCTTAACAACCTCCCTTTCAAAATACTTATCATCATATTTGCTTACATCAATACCACTCACATCAATCTTGGTGGAAGTAGCTATCACATAAACCTGATTAACTCGTCTGGTAGGTACACCATTCACCTTGAATGGACCTAAGCCATTTCAACATTTTACAAAACATAATCAGAATAAATAAGTAATCAATTCAAACAAAACTAAAACTCCATTAAAGCTGCTCCACTCAATGACTTTAAACTGACTACACCAGAGAAAAAAAGGCTATTGTTGGATGTAAAACTCTTAAAAAATTTAAAGAGGAGTAACTTCCATGAGTTTGAAGTTTTTCTGAATGACAGTAGCACAGCAGCTTGATAGAATCATGACATGGATGCTTCTCAAAACATGATAAAGGGGCTAAATATTATGGCCCTAAAGAAAATAACCAATATTTAGAAAACAAACAAGAAACCCCATAAGGTGCCAAGTAACATAACAAATTATACATGTTAGCAATTTTGCACAAAATTCACTCTTTCCAAAATATGTCCTACACACACACTCACACACAACATAAATTTATTTTTTGAAAAATAACTGTACCTAATGGTTATTTTTAGCCCAATGAATAGTTAAATAGCAGCATTTTGTAGTGAGTCAAAATTTTCAATCCATCAATGTTAAACGGTTGATCTTCCCTAAATTTATTTGTCCCTGGTATGTTGCCATTGGCATCTATAGACTTTAACAATTTGACATTAGAACTAAATACCATAAAAGTTCAATCTCTACACTGATCAGACCTAATTATTAAGCTTAATTGTTAGTCAGTTTTGTAATTTCAGAAAGTCATAAAGTTGTCAAAATCTTCTTTGAACAGACCCCTATGTGTCAACCTTTTAATATTTAACATTCATGTTAAAATGATTCTCATGTCAGATGAAGTAGGATCTATGGTACAGAAATATTGCAATAAACAAACTCCCACAGTAAACTGACGAGGGCACCTAAAAGATATTCACAGTACCATTACATATTTTGAGAATTAAAAGATACATAGCCAAGGATCTACTCTGCATTCTAAATGTCATTACTAAGCAAATATATTTCAACCAACAGAATATAAAGATATGTCTAATAGATTGAACACTGTGTTCTATAGGGACATATCCCTGGCCCTGAAACAGCCATCCTCACCCCCAATAGCATTTCAGGTATGGCAGGGGTTCTCCCCTGGCCTTCCCCAAAAATCTTCAAACATTCAAAACATGTTGCAGAAATTAGGAACACCACAGGTACATTTAGCTGTTCCAAAAAAAGCCCTGAGATAATGAATTCATAATTTAGCATGTACAGGGCAACTTACAGGCTTAAGTTCAGTAGAGCAGTTACTGAATTCACCTTTGTCTTATCATTATAGCTTTTAGAGTTTCTAAAAATCAAAGTCAATTTTGTAAAATTGATACCATATGCTGATTGCTTTAGCTGGATAAGAATTTGCTTATAAAATAAATCCCATTATCCATGCCTTGCCATCTGGCATTATGTTATAAGGCAATCAACTCCAACCATTTCCAATTTATGTATACCACGTAATAGATACAGAGAATCATGAAATTACAAGAAAACTGCCTCATTCCCACAACAATGGGTAGATACTATCTTAAATTAACAACCTCACAAGCCTCATCCTATATTTTAATAAACTCGCTATCTTCATAAAAATCATCATACTGAGACTTATAATCAATAATGCATTCTTCAAATGGTTGTTCTGATTGCTTTAACTAGATAAGAATTTGCTTGTAAAACAAATCCCTATCATCCATGCCATGCCATCTGGCTATCCAATAAAATCTAAAATGAACTTAATGGTGCAAGAGAAAGATTCAAAGATTTGCAGGTGAAGGAATTGATAGAAATGGGTAAAAAAGAAAGATTCAAAGATTTGCAGGTGAAGGAATTGATAGAAATAGTATGTGGGAATGAATTTGAGATATCCACAAAAAATCTGGAAATCTGAAATCTGCTCCTAGTAAACATATTCCAATTCAATCTATAAAACTGGAATGTTAATAATTCCAAAGGGTTGTACGTCAATATATGCCATTAAAAATGGCAGTAAAGAATTCCTCTGCAACAATGTGTTGGAGTTTCATCTTTTTTAAAGGATTGAGATGTGGAGCTGCAGTGATCCTATTATTAGGATCTACAATGGGGTCGGAGCATGATGCCTTTACAAACTGATTGCTATTCCCTACTGCAGCAGCCATGGCAGATGCAACATGCCTCTCTTCTTTCTTGTATCGGATGCCACATGCATTGCATAGAGACTGTTTATCAACCCACCAAAGAAAACAAGTATTGTTTAGAAATATACATTGTGAAACAGAAGTATTTGTAACTCAATGATGGTGTATCTAACCTACCAATACAAAAATCCCTAAAGGTAGGTATAAGTGTGCTCTTAAATATATCTTATATCCGTGAATAACTTGATTGTATCTTAAAAACAGAAGTTTGGTGAAATTTACATTGGCAACCCTAGGACCGTTCCTCCACAAAGGTGTAGCAGTGGTGTGGCATGTAGAGCACCATCTTGCTGCATCATCTGAAGTAATATTACTCATCTGCTTCTGTTGTACTGTACTTATGGAGCTGCCATTATTGTTCAGAGGGTTACTGTTACTTGTCTTCTTGGGTCTTGTATGTAGTAGTTCAGATCCTAAATCTGTTGCATAGTTTTTATGTGCCAGAATGTCCTTGGAATCCATAAACTTTGATCTGGAGTGGGCTCTCGGAAACCAAGATATGGGATTGGAAGTGGTAGCAGCATTAGTTGCAATGCTTTCCTGGGATCCATAAACATTGTTGTTTACTGATGATGATATGTTGTATAATCCATCAAATGGAACAGTTGAGTTGTATAAAGCTTCCAATTCCGAACCGATCATCTGTTATAAAAAAGAAAAACCAAAAAATGATAAGAAAGAACAAAAGGCCAATCTCTTCAAGTGATTAAACTGTTTAATTGAAAATTTTGAAAGAAAGAATGAAGTTAGATTGGTTGTCTATAATTTTGCCAATGCAAAGGCATAAACCTACCTATTTAGTTGAGCAGAGAAATTCATGAATATTATAAAACGAAGGGTCTATGTGAGAGAAACAGTTTTGCATCTAGTAATCTGTGTACTTGCAATTTTTTTCAAAATAACGAATGGGATAGGGTTCGAACTTTGTCTAGTCAATTGCTGACAATTTTCCAATGATAAAAAGTAAGTGGACTGTTATTTTTTATTTAAAAAATATAAAACTAGCTATCTTTGATTGATAAGCCCTTACAAAAATCTAAGTGCACCTGACAGTATAACATAAGCTGTTTTAAATTTTTACAGTCAAACATGATAGCATTGTTTCAGTTTCCAATATCAAACAGATTCACCCTTGGCATTGCCAGAAAGTTATCTTATTTTGAAAAGCATTTCTACCTGACTTTCATTACTAACATAACAATAAAATGAGATTGGTACCTTCTGTGATAGAAGCGTAGACAACATTACTTGTTTGACTTCTTCCATGGTGTTTTTGTTATACAGCCTCATGAGGTATTCGTCCTCTGGACTTGGCCAAGTGTGGGGCATTCCCAGAGACAGTGTGCAATCCACATGAGTGCTGAAACTAACTAAACTATTATAATTAGAGCTTTTATGCCTCTTCATTAGACACCTGATGAGGTCCTGCTCCTTTAGTTCCCCCACTGTATCACCACTTACAGAGCTACTGTTATTGCTATTACCCAAACTCCCAGCAACTCCAGCAACAGTCTCACATGAACTCCCATTGAACAAATCCAGACTGCAACTGTATCTTCTTTTTCTCTTCACAGGCGAGCAACAGAGCTTCGTCTCCTCCTTGTCCCAGCAATCCATATCCTTGAGATCCATAAACCCACCTCAGGAAAGCACCACAAATCCAAAAGGCAACTCTAGAGGAACAGTTGCAACTGTAGTAGCCAAGTGTTTTTCGATTGTCCATGACTGCTTTGTCATAGTCAAATCTTATACTTACAATGATTATAGTGCTCTTCATACATATGTCACATTCAGAGGGAGAAAAATCGCTGGAGAAGCATATTCACAGGAGAATTCAATATTTGAATTTTTATCTCTTCCCCTCAGAAACACTTGGCTGCTACAATCATGGACAGAGTTATTTTAAGTGGGTTTATGGATCAAGGCAAAGGCTATTCAGCGCTCCATCATTAATTTATAATTTATATAAAAAAATTACAATATACAATTTTATTTATACGGCAGGAGGGGAAAGAGCTGTGTCAAGTTATAGCACCTGCGCACGGTTGGCAGTCAACATGAGAGTGGAGGAGATTCTCTGTCGTTACAACTCACCTCATTGAAGAATTACGCATTTAATCTTCTGCATTCTTCAGTTACGCAGGAGGTGAGTTGTAACGACAGAGAATCTCCTCCACTCTCATGTTGTCCGCCAACCGTGCGCCGCTGCTCGAACTTGACACAGCTCTTTCCACTCCCTGCCGTATAAATAAAATTGTATATTTTAATTTTTTTATATAAATTACAAATTAATGATGGAGCGCTGAATAGCCTTTGCCTTATCCATAAACCCACTTAAAATAACTTCGACATGATTGTAGCATGCACATGATTGTAGCAGGCAAGTGTTTCTGAGGGGAAGAGAGAAAAATTTTAATATTGAATTCTCCTGTGAATATGCTTCCTCAGCGATTTTTCTTACTGCCCCTCTGAATGTGACATATGTATGAAGAGCACTATAATCATTGTAAGTATAAGATTTGACTATGACAAAGCAGTCATGGACAAAGCAGCCAAGATTTATGTGCGACTGTAGCTCTTTCTCTTTTCCAAGCTGCTTTTCTGATGAGAAAGGGCTGCAATTTCGACATTCTCGGTGCTGTTAGCGTTGTGATGGTGGTGCTAAAAGCAGGAACTCTGGAAGGGCATTGCTGCACATACAGTTATAACAGGAGAAACCGAAAACTATTCCAGGGAGATCAATCCAGAGTCAATGGCGAAATTGCAAAGAGAAGAATGGGGCAATGATGCCCTGCGTGATCCTCCGCCTCCACCAGATCCTTTTGGTCTGAAGTGTGGTCACACTCCGCAGTGGGTGTTTCACGGAGGCAAATGGGTTGATATGGCGTTTGATGTGCAGAATAAAAGGAATTGGGAGGCTACTAACAAAACCCTAATGCCAGTCTCGAATTATTTTAAAGTTTTTTTGCGGTCACATAACAGATCTACGGGGGATGGGCTTGGCAGAAGTTGGAAAAATGGGAGTTTTGGTTTGCAGAATGGGAGCAACGTGATTACGAGTGATTTTGATGGGCTTGGAAGGAATGGGAAAAGGTTTGATAAATCTTGGGCAGGGAATGCATCACGGGCTTTTGTTGGGGAGGCTCAGCAAAATCCTAATAGAGAAAAAGAGAAGTATAATTTCATGGCTTCTTGCACTCGTCCGTTTTCATAGCCTAATGGGAAAACATACGCTTGACAGCTCCAAACCCAAAAGGGGTGAAAGGCAATCTCCATCGGGGGAACTCTCAAAATCTTAAGGAAAATAATAATGGTGTTGTGAAAGGAAATGCCAAGGCAGAGGTGAAAGCTTGGAAAAGGAAAAACCCTGGCAGCAAGCTTTTTGTGTTACTATCAAATGCTTGGATCGTCTTAGAGACGGAGCTCTCTTTGCAAAATGGTGTGGTATAGGCGGCAATCAATAGGAGATAATGGAGCGGTCGACAAATTCATTTTCAGGTATGGTTAGCGTGTGTTCCCTGCAAAATGATTTTCTTTTGATAGAATGTGTAGACCAGAACCTTAAACATGCAATTGTGTATGGAAAACCAATCTTTTATAGTGGTTCAAGCTTTCATATGGTTGACTGGAAACCTGGCTTTGATCCATCCACGTATAAAATCAACAAAATCCCAATGTAGCTGACCCTGGTTGGGCTACCAACAGAATACTGGTGCACATAAGCCATCATAACAATAGGTGATGCATTAGGATCCTTTCTAGGAATAGAGGAAGATTTCTTTAATAGGAAAACAAGAGATATAGCTAACATCTATGTAGAAGTGGATATGGATTTAGACTTCTATGGGGATTTGGAGATTGTATCGGAGTTAGGTAGGTGGAAACAGATAGTTAAAAGATTAACAGAGAGAATTCTTGGAAATTGTTTGTTTGTTTAGGAGTCAATGTCAGGAAATGTTGGTATTAAAACAACATACAAATAATGATTTGCAGTCCAATATAAGTAAAAAAGATTAGAAGGCCAAAAACATAGGCATAAAGTTTGTTCCAGGTAGGGCTAAGAAAATCAAGATCTCAAGAAAGGGGTCAACCAAGGGAAAAGAGAATCCAAGAGACAAGAACAGGAAAAGGAAAAGAAATATGGACTTAAGAAACAATAAGTTGATGGACTCTAATAAAATAATGAGGCCAGCTAAACAAGCTCTCACAAATTTGCTCAAGGAAACAAAATGTTTGAAGGAAGATATATCAAAATAATTGGAGATCTTGAATGTAGAACAAGGGGTGGTAGAAAGTAGATTGGATCATGAGAAGGAAGGAACTCAGATTATTCAGTCCTAGCAGGAGGATAGCCTAGTAGATAAGGCAGATCAATTAGTTGAAACCCCTAAGGCTAGTATACAATTTGAATGACGCCTAAGTTTGGAGGCAGGGGAATTTAGTATGAGAACATAAGCATTGTATCAAGAAGAAGGTTTTCAAGATGTTGTGTTCTCACCAGATCAAATGAAAATTAATGATAGTATGAGAGAATACATGGAGGAAGAAGAAGAAGAAAATCAAACAATGGACATATCACTAGCAACATTATTTTCAAAGGCAAAAGTAAGGGGAAGGTTGGGAATCAAGCAATTCTCTGCAGCTAAGTCAAAACCTGATTTTGGGTTGGTTTCACCCAAGAAAGGTAGAAAATCATTGAATGAATTGAGAAGTAGAGAGGGAGAATAGGAGGGACAACTAAAAATTACACAAATCTTGAAAGGAAGGGATCTTCCCTTCCTAAACAATCATGAAAATTTTATCATGGAATGTTAGGGGTCTGAACGCCCCTAACAAGAGGAGCTTGGTCAAAAGAAGAATCCTTTTGACCAACTCAGATATAATAATGTTGTAGGAAACCAAATTAAATCTGTCACAATTTGAATCGTTTGTGGAGAGTTTAAGAAATTTTTATAGTGGATGCAAGGCAGTATCAATGAAATCAGAAGGGGTTTCTGGTGGTTTAACAATAATATGAAAACCAACAACAATAATGTTTGAAAAGATAGTAATAGAAAGAAACTGGATTATGGGAAGAGTAAAGAGCTTATCATCACAATTGTCTTTCATTGTAATCAATGTCTATGACCTAGTAACAACTGCTGCAAAAAGGGATTTCTGGGATCAGCTTGATGGAGCTCTTTCATCCATGAAAAATCGAAATGTTATCATAGGAGGAGACTTCAATGCAATAAGACACTCAAGTGAGAAAAGAGGTGGTCTAAATAGACCGGGCAGAATGCAATCAGATTTTAATGATTGGGTGGAAAGGAATGGTCTGTTTGAAATTGAATCAGGTGATAAAATCTATACATGGACAAACAAATGGTCAGGCTTTAGTAACATAGCAAAGAAAATTGACAGATTTTTCTGGACTGGGGATTTGATTACCTTCCCTTACATAATGGAATGCAAAGTATTACCATGCTCATGCTCAAATCATTTTCCAATAATGCTTCAGATCATGGGAGACAATAAGCCTCTTAAACCTCCATTTAAGTTTGAATATATGTGGTTTAAGGATCCAAACTTTCTAAAAATGATTGATCAATGGTGGAAAGAGGGCATTGTTGAAGGTTCTAAACTCTTATGCTTTGTTTCAAAGATGAAAATCATTAAAAAGAGGCTTTTAGAATGGAATGCAAATCATTTTAAAGACATTTTTCTAACCAAAAGGAACATAGAAGATCAACTTGAAGATCCCAATGAAAAGGTGATTAAAGATGGTATGCAACAAGCTGAATTTATCAGAGAAAATGAACTCTTAGTAGAATATGAGGATGTAATAGCTAAGGAAGAATTTTTTTGGAAACAAAAGTCTAGGGAGGTATGGCTACAAGAAGGAGACAAGAACACAAAGTTCTTTCATAATGTAACAAAACAAAAAAGGGCTATTAATAGAATCTCCAAGTTGCAAGGACAAATAAACCAGATAATAGAGGATTCAACCTTAATTAAAGAACTCATTGTCATTGATTATAGAAATTTATTGAACAATGAAGGGAGTTCAAATCAATCTGAGCAAAATAAATTACTCTCTAATATTCCAAAGATAATTACTCAAGAACAGAATAAAAAACTAAATAGAAGCATATCTATGGAAGAAGCATAGATAGCCCTCAAACAAATTTCGGCAGGGAAGGCCCCTGGTCCAGACGGGTTCCCAACAGGGTTCTTCCAAAAATGCTAGGGTATTATTGAGAAGGATTTAGTGGATGCTTTAGAGGCAGCAAGAGGGTTGGGTAAAATCCTCAAGGAGATTAATAACACATTTTTAGCATTAGTTCCAAAGAAGGAAAAAGTTGTTAAGGTGGAAGATTTTAGACCCATTTCTCTTTGCAACACAATCTATAAGATTCTCTCAAAGGTGATGGAAAATAGGTTGAAACCTTCATTAAATTTGATAATATCAAATGAGCAAACATGGTTTGTTCTAGGTAGATCTATTCTGGATGGAGTCATTATAGCCCAAGAAGTTATACATACTCTGCAAAACACTAAAAAGCTGGTATGTTGATAAAATTAGACATATCAAAAGCATATGATAATGTAGATTGGTGTTTTCTATGCAAAATGATGCAAGCTTTTGGCTTTAATAGACAATGGATAAATTGGATATTTGAATGTATCTCTACTCCAAAATTCTCAATTCTAATAAATGGAAATCTAGAAGGTTACTTCAACTCGTCCAAAGGGTTAAGACAAGTGGATCCTCTTTCCCCATTTATCTTCATCATTATGGCAAAAGCTTTGGGCAGAGCAATCAAGGCAAATAATGTCTCAGGGTAGATTGAAGGGATCAAAGTGACTAGGAATTTTAGTTCCACACATCATCAATTTGTTGATGATACATTATTGATGGGAGCAGCAAAAAGAAAGGAAGCGAGAAGATTTTATGAGATTCTTTGGTCATATGAGAAAGCATCAGGTCAAGCAATCAATAGAGAAAAATCAGAAATCTTCTTTTTCTCAACGAAACAAGATATAGAGATCCAAATTATCAATATTTTTAAATGCAAAAGGGGATCCTTACCATGCACATATCTGGGTATTCCTATAGATAAGGGACTAAGAAATTCAAAATTATGGGACCCTTTGAAAAGCAAAATGGACAAAAGGATAAAATCTTGGAAAGGGAAATGGTTGTCATGGGCAGGAAGACTAATTATGCTTCAAGCAGTAATATCAACATTACCAATTTATCTCCTCTCTTATTTGACATTAACAATAGGAATGGCTAAGGCCCTAATTCAAAAAATGAGAAATTTCTTTTGGAAAAAGAATGAGGAGAAGAATAAGATAGCCCTTATTATGTGGGATAAAATTTGCAAACCAAAACCACTAGGAGGAATGGGACTAAGAGATCAAGTGAAGCAAAATCTGGCTTTGGGAGCAAAACTAGTATGGAGAATGATAAAGGACCCACAATCAAGGTGGATGAGACTCATGCAAATTAAATATCTAGAAGGAAATGCATCCAAGGAAATTTTTAGGATTAATAACCCCCCCAAGGGATCAAGAATATGGAATTTTATCCTCAAATGTAAGCCTCTAGTGGCAGATCATGTATCTTGGGATGTTCATGATGGAAATTCATGCTTGTTTTGGGAGGATTCATGTGGAGGCTATCCGAGTATAGATAGTCAAATATCAATTGAAACAACTAAAAGATGGCTAAAGAAAACATGGGGGGAGAAGATAAAAGATTATGTCAATTTCTTAGAGGCAGACCTAGCCTTTGGGTGGGAATGGAAAAATTTGGAGGCCTCCCCATTCCATAGCATGAGGCTAGGCAGTTAAAAGAGGTAATTAGAAATAGAAAAATATTCTTTAGAAAATGGAATGATAAACTAATATGGGCAGCCTCAAAGTATGGACAATATAATGCTAAAGAGGGATATAACATATTGGCTAACCAAGTAGAAAGCATTGACTTGGGCATATCTCAAAAGCTGTTTTGGAGTGGCAAAATAATACCAAAAGCAAGAGTTTTTGCTTGGTTAGCAACTAGAAGGAAAATTCTAACAACATAAAGATTTAGAAAAATGGGCTTTGAAGGCCCTTCAAGATGTGTATTATGTAAAGCTCATGAAGAAAGCAATGATCACTTACTCTTGAATTGTCCCTTCTTAGCAAAATGTTGGAGATGGCTTTGTGCAAAGTTGGGATTTGTAATGGATTTTCCCAATGACATAATATCCCTATTTCAAAGTTGGCCTATTAGAACCAAGGATGGGTTACTTAGTAGCTTATGGGAGGTCAATCCATCAACAATATTATGGGAAATATGGAAAGAGAGGAACATGATGTTTTTTAACAACAAATCAAAACTGGTTGAATCAGTTATTAATATGATAGAAAGCTCAATTTTGGAAACGATAAACAACAAAATAGCATTAAGACTCAAGACAAAAGGAGTCTTTACTGAGTGGGATGGAAAATGAGGTTTAATTGGATATGCCTTAAAGTCCCCATGTTCTTTGGGGAAAGAGATAAGAAGAAAGAGCAGACAACATGGAATTCGCCTAAGACTGGATGGTTGAAACTAAACTTTGATGGGGCTTCAAAAGGTAATCCTGGTCCATCAGGGGTAGGATGTATAATTAGGGATAGTAGTGGTTCCATTAAAGGCAAGATTGTTGTTCACCTTCAAGAGGATACAAATAACATAGCTGAATTCACAACCTTATACACTAGGCTGATTGAATGCCAAAAGAAAGGAATTGACAAGTTAGAAATTGAAGGAGATTTGGCTATCACTATAAATGCAGTAAGAATGTCTGAAACACCTAACTGGAGACTTAAAGCCCTACTGGAAAGGATACTGACAATTCTTGATTATTTTGATTGTTTTACTATTAATCATGTATATAGGGAGGAAAATTTGGAAGCAAATGAGTTATCGAAGCTTGCAGCGGAAGGTAAAGAGGTGAGGTGGTGGCAGTAAAGCTATGTTAGATGATCACTTGAGGTCCTTTGTTATTGGGGCCATTTTTGCAAGAGACAGTTTGTTCCTCTGGCCACAATATTGGTTGAGACTTAATTATGTCTACTAGAGCTCTTTCAGATGTTTATATCCTGTCAAGAATAGTTGTTGTTTTGGTTTGGAGTATAAGCTTATAATGATTATCTTGTAATATAAGATGTAAGATCCTTTGATATTAGATATATTAATAAAATTTGTCTTTGCCTCTTGCTGATAAAAAACTAAATAAATAAATTTATAAAATAAGTTTATTTTTGAAATTTAAATCTAAATTTTAGAAAAATTGAGGTAGAAAGATTAATCAAATAATGAAAATTAAAGAGAAGATATTTTTAGAGTTTATGAAAATAAGTTAAAATTATTTAACAGAAAATTATATATCATTTTTTTCTTTTTTATAATGAATTAGGAGTATGATTTAAACGTTTTAATTCAAATTGAAAAGGGTAAAATTCGAATACTAATTTTTGAATTTTGAGGGTCAAGATTTATAGGTGTGAGATTGATCTAATATTTAGGTAGAAAATGAATGTTAAAATTGGGGAAAATAGGCATAATGAGTGTGGAAAATATAGCTATATGTGGAAACATGGAAAATATAAGGTGGAATAATAATATTTTTATATGTAAAGAAAAATAATGAAACCATATTTAGATTAGAGAGAAACAAATTATATTATAACTTTAACTCTATTAAATAATTATTTTAAATGTTTTAGTTTCATGATTATATATTAAGGTTAGGGAATTATAATTAATAACTTTAGGGATATAATTGAAATAATTATGTATAGTTCCTTAATTTTATAATTATTGATAAATTACAATTCCAACTCTAATTTTTATTAGGGTTAAGGTTAGGATATAAGATCAAGATTTGGGTCAAGTTTAAGGTTAGGGTTAGGGTTAGGATTACTACTAGAGCTAGGGTTCAACTAGGGTTAGGGTTACTGTTCAAATAGGGTTAGGATTATATTTCAATTAGTGTTAGTGTTAAGGTTAGGTTAGGGTTAGGGTTCAATTAGTGTTAGTGTTAAGTTTATGCTATGTTAGGGTTCAAAATAGTGTTATAGTTTAATTAGGATTAGGGTTACAATTAGAGTCAGGGTTAATATTAGAATTAAGCTTACAAATAGGGTTATTTTTTTATTTTATATTTTTTTTTATTTGATAATAGGGTTTTGTGATTTTTTTTAATTTTTTATATTTGATAATAAATTTTAAATTTTAAATTTTCTATTGTATATTATATTATATTTTTTACATTTTATAATAACATGATGTTTAATATTTTATATTTAACTATCCCTGTTAAATTAAATTGAAGATTTAATATTTCCATTAAATTATATATTTTATATTTCATATTTTATATGAATAAAAAGTTTGTAAAATAAATAAGGGTAAGTGCACCAAGATGGTTCCCAAAAAGGGGGCTTAAGTGTCCATTTTTTTTTTCTTCTGAAATAAGGAAATATTGACCTTGGATGTGAAATTGAGGATAGCTACACTCAAAATTTTGAGATAGAACAAAAACAAGGATCGAAGTGATCCGAGTCTACTTTCTAAACTAATAATTTATTTTGAAAATGGCTGATATTAAGGGGTTCAAAAGAGGGATGTACATAAATTTATGTTGTTTTTGTCAAAAAACATAACATTAATTTTTTAATGAATATTTGATTTTTACTACTTTTCTAAGTGGGCACTTTTTAAAAAGCAAAATTTTGGCCGTGCCCCCTACAAATTTTGGAAAGTAAAAGATTTTTTTAATTTTTAATTTTTAAAAATTTGTAGAATGGAGTCTAGTTTCTAAAAATGTAATTTATTTGAAATTTCGATGAATGGTTAATTTATAACGAAAAAAACACCAAACATTGCTTTTTGACAAAAAACAGACATACAAACAAAATAAATTATGGATGAAAGGCCTAACATTGTAGGAAAGTGAAAAAAATTACATCATTGAAAAGCTAAGAGAGAACTTAACATTACCCATGTGTTCGATTTTGTTGATATTGAATCAGATGCAATCCTAACAATGAGCATGAACTCGATTATGTGAAAAATTGTAGAATTTGCAAAAAACTCGTCTCTGGTTGTTGGGAATGCCCTCCAAGTCTTTAGGTTGGTATTCCAAGGAAAATACCAAAGCTAAGGCTCGGGGATTCCCAAAGCAAAATATAACACGAGCGCGTTATAATGCACTCGTGTTCTATGTTAGTTTTGACATTTTTTGCTTCTCTGGGGAACATGTCTAGCAACCCATATAATGCACTCGTGTTCTATGTTAGTTTTGACATTTTTTGCTTCTCTGGGGAACATGTCTAGCAACCCATAACGCGCTCGCGTTATGTCTTCCTTTAGTTAAATGCCACTTTATTGAATGTTTGTTGATATGTATGCTGGTGTGTCATGTATGTATGTCTGTATGCATGCCTGTATGTGTTGGAACTGTAAATTTTTGATGATATTTCATGTTGTCCATATTTGTACATCTTCCATATGAGTCTTAGAATAGAATTTCCTCTCTTCTTGGTATTTTTACCTGTATTTTTCCCATATAGCTCCATGAAATCCATCGGGTCATGCATTTTTCACGTTGTGGTCCATATCGGCATAAGTCTATCTAGGTCTCCCCGACCCATGATGCTTTTGTGTTAACATATGTTTGCTGCAGGTTCATTGACATGACTTCTTCATTGTCACAGTGATTAGAATTCACCTATGGGTATATATCGACAAGACATACACATGGTTTTGGAGATAGTGGAATGGTCTATCGGTAGGAGTATTTTTCACCGGGGTGAGGTCTCCCCGAATGGGTCGAGTCTCACCGACTAATACATGTGGAGGTTCATCAGCAAGTGTTGTTACGTTTGATATAAAGTCATAGCAAACCCTTTTTGTCTCACCGAACAATGTATGACTTCAGCCAGACTAAGCGATATCGGTGTGAGGTCTCAGCGAGTGACCTTTGGTCTCACCGACATTTCATTGGTGGTTTTCAGTGAGAGAATTATATGTCTCGGCAATGCACGAATGGATGGTGCTGCTCGGCAAGACTTATGTGACTTCAGAGTATGGTCTTAGCGAAGTGTAGTGGTTCTCACTGATGGAACACAAAATGACTTTGTCGGCATGAAGATTAATTTTTCTCAGTGACACACAAGATGGTTGATGACTTTCAGTATGACTCAAGCATTCTACAAGAGGTATCCCTGATGTTGGTATGTTATAGCGACCCACATAAGATAGAAGGATACATCGGTGAGATAACCGTTATGTTATAGCGACATACAAGGGGTAAAAGGAGACTTTCAGTGAAACATAGTGTGATCTGCATAGGGTTTTTCTGATATCAAAAGGGTACAGTGACAGTGAATGAAACGAAAAGGGAATCTCGGTGAGAAACTTGCTTGTGTCTCAGCGAATGAATAATACACTAAGAGAAGCACATCGATGAAACATCATGTAATCTATACGACATCTCCCCGACTCAAATATGTCATGGCGAAAGCGAACCACAAGACAATTGACAATTTAATTACCTTCGGCATAACTACATGATATGTCTCGACAACTGTTTCATTGGTTATTAATAAAATTCAAACATTGTAGCCGACATGAAATGAGCCCGAATTCAACGGTAGGCCAACATGGGATCTCAATATGATATATTTTTCTGATGCTAGTGTATAAATAGGCATTCTGTAATTGTAAAAGGATCATCAGTTATTAGATATTCGATACACAACAAGTAGATACAATAGAATAAACTTCTCAGATCAGAGACTATGATGCATGTTTTCAAAATGGAGGTATTTATGAAAATTAGTTGATGTTGCTGCATTTTTCTGGTGTCAATTGTCTATTGAATTCAATGAAAATACTGCTAAATTGTCTCCAAGATTGATGCTTTCTGGTTGTTTAAATTGACATAACAAGTTTATGTTTAGTTTATCAATGCACATTTGCTATATTTGTGTGATTAATCAATTGGTTCTTTCAAGCAAAGATTAAATCCTTTTAGTTGATCACAACAATAAGAGAGATTCATCTGGATTATTAAAGTAGAGCTTAGTAGTTATAGTATTGCATGTTTATACAAGTTGTAAACAAAATGTATGCCAGATAATTTGAGTTTTCTCCAGAGAGTGTTGCTCATCTTGATTTCACTCGACTCCACATACCCAATAAGGAACTGGTCTCTGCAGTTTCATTATTAAGATTCATTTATTCTCTTTATATCTGTTAATTGAGCATTTTAGGATTTAGATTAAGAAGATTGCTATTGCACTTGAATTCATTTGTTCACTTGCATCTGCCATTGTGGACAAATCATTACAAGAAGGATAACCATAAGTCAAGTCTGCTTCATTTAGAAAGGTACACCCACCTAGGTTTAGCAGCACCTGAAGAGTAGAAGGTTGAGTCCTCTTGACCTTGTCTGTTACCCTAAAGCGTATCAAGAGATTGGCAGCCTCTTGAGGCATTTCGCATGTGTTTTTGAGAGCTAACAATATGTAGGCCTATATGTATGTATTTATGCTTGTGGG